>KN824854.1:0-77117 GCA_000827395.1 Paxillus rubicundulus Ve08.2h10 | reverse complement strand
GGGACTTGTCCTTAGATGCTTTAGATGTTATAGATGCTTTTTATGACACTAGCAATATAAAGTAATATAAAATGATAAATGACATCTACTGTTTTTCCTGATGCACAAGATGGGAGGCTTCACATCACACTCTCACATGAACTTCTGTATGTTATGCCAGATCACACCGCAAGACAAGAAGACAGAGAGGGCATTCCAGAATGGTGGTAAGTCACAATATATCATGACTTGATAGCTTTCCTCTAATATTATGATGCCTTCTCTAGCATTCAAGCCACAAACAAATCAAGAACACTGTGATCTAGGTGATTGCTATCATAAGCTTTTGGGTGGGACCCCAAGGAAAAATTTCATCAAGGAACATGTGACTTGTTACAGCCAACTGGCCCAGCTACCCTACTTTGATCTTGTTGATCAAATTGTTGTTGGTCCTATGCACAACTTGTTTTTAGGTCTTGTTGAAACACACTTCTACAACATCTGGGTCCAAAGTAAAATTCTTCATCCAAACCACAAACTTGTGAAGTTTCATGAGATGCTTGCTGATGTCAGTCAATATTCTTTTTCATACTCAGAGTTTTGGGCTGACTATTATCCACAGTTCATTATCCCTGGATCATGTGGGAAGCTACCCACAGACATTGGGATGCCATCTGGAGGATTGCTTATGGCTGACCAATGGCTACTCCTGGCAACAGTATATGGGCCTATCATAGTAAGTTCTATCCCTGTACCTGTGAACACTACCTGCTCAGACCATATGCAGATCCCCCAACTTTGGAGCTCATGTCTTCCTGAGGACACAGATGAAAACATTCTTCACCACTGGGTTGTTGTCATTGAGAAACTTGAAGCCAAGAATTTGTGGGAGGCAAAACACAAGGCCATTAACAAGAAAGCATTGGAAGAAGCAAAAAACTCGGTAAGGAAGCCCTAGAAGCTGAGAAAGCCCATATAGCACAGGAGAACCTTGCAATCTTGGAGGCTAAGAAGCAAGAGAAACTTCAGCAGCAAGCAGCAAAGCAAGCAGAAAAGTTAGTCTTACCACTGCTAGGAAATCCAAGAATGCAGAGATGAATGTGTGCATGCTCAAGTTTGAATCCACTACTAATACCTATATCATTCCATGTCAACAGTTATTGAAGAAATGAAAATCAATGTCTCAGACTATTGAGAATCTCCCTGAGGGACAAGTCAGAGCACCTCTGCCTCCCCCAGGCACAGAAATCCTGACACACAGCCTGAGACTGCACACTCTGATGATAATGATGATCTCAGCAACACAGATGGGAAATTCTCACTCCACCCTGATCCCATCAATTTTCTCAAGCTATGCTAAGCACTTTGTATTCTCATCAGATGCAAACTGCCAGATCATAACATCAACCAAGGAGATTCTCTATTGCATGAGTACAACATCAAACTAATCAGGGTGTGGTCTACCAATATTTTTCTATCTCATGTTACTGCTGAATTCAATCTCTATCGCTCTACAGATCAAATGCCATCAAGCCAAATCATCACTTCTCTACTCACGTTGGAGAGTGTGTGCATAATTTTGGACTGCTTCATTATTTCTGAACATTTCTATTTGAACAACTAAATAAAGTTCTCCAGTCCTTCAAAACTAACAATCCCACAAATGACAAACTGGAAATAATGTTCTTCAAAGAGTTTCAGAGGACATGTGAACTTGGGAGACTTGTAGGTGCAAGATCATGACCTGGACAAAGTGCTGACCTGGTGTCTGCCCACTATGAGACATATACATTGTGTACATACCCTCTGGAGTCTGTACTCTCTCAAGCAGCCCAAGTGATGTTGAAGGCATCAAAAGAAGAGCATGGTACTGTTGTGGGGTTAGCAACTCTGTCTGAGGAACTTGCTGATGTCAGTGTCAATGGTAAGCCACAGTTCCCTCCCACTTCTCACATCAAATTTCTGATGATTGCTTTACTACTTAGCCAGACTCTCCTACACTTTAAGTCTGCACCACCAGGTCAAGACCTTATCATCAGATATGTATCAAGTCCTGGCCTGCATGCTTTGTTTCCACTACCCCAAAACACCTGTTCACTGTCAATATGAGTGTGCTGTTGTCCCTCACAGCATCCCACTCAATCCCCAGGCCTTCGATTATGACATTGTCAACAGAAAGTGGTTTTATGCTTCAAGATCAGTTGGAACTAAAAAAGCATCCCTTGTTCACACAGTCATACTAGGACCAACAACCATGCATGCATATGGCAAACTGCTTCAAATATTTCAGGTGGACCAATCTTCCAGAAATGGAGCTCATACCCTATGGTTTGCACAGATGAGGTGGTTCAAGGTGTTTGAAGGGGTGTATGAGTGTATGACAGTATCTGGAAAGATTTGTAAGCCCAATCATCCTTTTTTTTTTGAATGGAAATCAGTGGGCACTGATGGTGACATTCCACTAGTGCTTCCATCAATGTTCACTTGTGGGAGCTTGGAGAGTTCAGAGGACAAGAATCACAACTTCCAGAACTTATTGAGTTGGAGTGGCTGCATAGCCTGCTTGGGATGGCAATAGTTTCAATTGGGGAAGATCAATGGAAAGTGTGGGCCACTATTGATCTTGCAAAGGTGTGCTCTAATTGTACAGATTACAACAACCTGTGCTTATGGTATGAACACTGAGCTGTTGCCAAGAAACTTTGGTCTCATCCCTGCAAGTGTGTGGAGTATCACAAGTCTTCATTGTCACCACCTGTATTATCTTGGTTTTTCCACTTTTCAAGCTCCTTCACATGAGCATGATCCTCTGTGATGAGGTCTTCACCACCATTCACCAGCTGCAATTCTGCATAGAATGCTTCCAGCCATTCCCCACCATCTTGATGTACCTTCATATCTGAGTGTTGTTAAGATTTGGTTCCTCTGGGCTGTCTAGAGTTGTTGGAGATGCAGCAGTGGACATCAGCTCCAACTTATGTGTTGTGCCCTTGCCCAAGTTCAGTCCAGTATTTCAGAGATGTGGAGTTGTGGCAGAGCAGAGGGGTCAGAGAACAGAGGGTTGGAGTGACAACAAGAAGGGTAGCTTCAGGTGTCAAGAGAAGGACTTAGGTGGACAGAACAGAGGAGTCATCAAAGTTGATATTTGAACTGCAGAATACAGAATACAAGAATGGTTTATATACTAAAGTGACAAGTAAACACAGAGGGCACCAGAGTACTGGAGTTGGATGGAATGTGAGTCAGAGAAATCAGGAGGAGTCAGGAGGAGTCAAAGTGAGTTAGAATGGAAAGAATTGGAAGGTGGAATTATTAGATATGTCAAGGTGCTTGGCTGTGGAGAGTCAAGCACAGACAGAGTGGATGCTGGGCACCATGGAGGAGACCCAAGAGTGCCTAGACCTGGAGTTTGCTCTGGAGGAGCTGGAGGTGGGGTCAAAGGAGAAGTATGAGAAGGAGGTAGAGGAGGCCACCAAGGGGAGGGAGGCCTTGAAGGAGTGGAGTGAGGAGGTGACAGAATCTATGAAAAGGGCAGGAATTGCCCAAAGCTACAGTACATTAGCTTAGAATAGAGCTAAGTAAAAAATGAACTTACCTCAGTCACTGCCTAAATGGGCAAAATTGACTGAGGTGCTAGTGAGTAGCGTGAAAATCTATAAAGCAATGGGCAATGCATGGGAAATGTACATTCATGGGGGCAAGCACTGCCTAAATCATGTAGGAACATATATACCACACAGGCTTCCTTTTTTGGCTTCTATTGTGTGCTTTTCTAATGATAAGGAAAGGATGATAAAGTGGAACAATAGTTCACACAAGTTCCAGATGGACCCTGAGTAACTCTGGACAGATTCCAAGCAGACTTTAAGACTCTGAGACTCCAAGTGGTTTCACATAGTGGCAGAGTGGAGTCATGATCTCTGAGGTTTCCAAAATTTCAGGGTTGGTGTTCCAGTTCTAGAGTTCACTGTACTTTGTCAAAAAAACAATTTTCCTGTTTCAAGACTGGACCCAACATGTTGAAAATGGACCTAGTGCCTCAAAGGTGAACTCAATGTGTTGAAATTGGACCCAATATGTTGAAATTGGACTCAATGCCTCAAAAACAGATTCAACATGTCAAAAAATGGACCCAGGACCTAAAAAAAAAACAGTACTGCCACCTGTCATATCCTGTGTTGTGCAAGTCAACTCTGCTCCTCTGGAGCCTATTCTGGATCAACTGTGCTTTCCCACCTATATGCAAGTCTGCTTCTCTGCTTCTCACTTTTCTGCTTTTCCACTTATCTCTAATACTTCCATTTCTGTCCCTTGTTCCTCACCCTTCATACTTTGACAGACATTTGACATATCTAATAATCTCACCTATTGATTCATTCCATTCTGACTCACCTTGACTCCTTTCGACTCATTCTGTTTCTCTGACTCACATTCTGTCCAACTCCAGTACTCCAGGGCCTTCTGTGTTTACTTGTCACTACAGTATATAAACCCTTCTTGTATTCTGTATTCTGCAGTTTAAATATTAACTTTGATCACTCCTCTGTCCTGTCCACTTAAGCCCACCCTTGACACTTGAAGCTAGCCTTCTTGTTGTCACTCCAACCCTCTGTTCTCTGACCTCTTCTCTGACCACTCTGCCCCACTGCTACTCCACTGCTCCAAAATACTGGACCGAACTTGGGCAAGGGCATAACATATAAGTTGAAGCCAACATCCACTGCCACACCTCCAAAAACTCCAGACAGCCCAGAGGAGCTGGACTTAACACCACCTCAGAAACAGCCTTGCTGTCTCAAGACTTGACCCAGTATGTTGAAATCAGACCCAGTCACCCAAAAAACAATCATGCTGTCTCAAAAGCAGGCTTGACATGTCAAAATTGGACTCAATGCCTCAAAAATGGACCTGATGTGTTGACAGAGATCTGTCACCTCAGGGAGTGGGTGTTTCATCTCAAAAATGGATAAGGCATGTTGAAAATGGATCCATCACCTCAGGAGTGGGCAGTTCAAGCTGCTTGAGTGTCAGATGCCTTGCCCATGGTCTCAGGGCATTGGCTGTGGCATGCCAGCCCTGCCAACAGTAAGTTGATTATGTTTTCAGCTCACATTATTTTTGGTGT
The DNA here is from genome assembly GCA_000827395.1 of Paxillus rubicundulus Ve08.2h10. Taxonomy (NCBI): domain Eukaryota; kingdom Fungi; phylum Basidiomycota; class Agaricomycetes; order Boletales; family Paxillaceae; genus Paxillus; species Paxillus rubicundulus. Next base: position 72,013 of record KN824854.1, on the reverse strand, counting down.
AGATTTGTGTATAGTAAATAACATGTTATGATTTCTTAAAATAAATAAAAGTCAATTTGAAAGTTTGTGTATGATTCTGTTGCAGTGTGTATAGATGTGTAGGAGATGATAGATGAGATGACAGGATTTAGGGTGGACCACTGCTGGGGCATGTTGCCTGACTGAGGAACAAGCCCATGGCAACATGTGCCCAGCAGTGGTCCATCCATCACCCTGCAGCATACCAAGGGGGATTGGGGGCAACACCCCCAATGAGTCAAAGACTTGTATATATACTATGGGCAGAGGTATACTCATATTATGTTATCTGTGACATTATGGAAATGAACCTGAGAGAAACATTTAAAGTGTGGTGATAAATGTTGTAAGTGGAGAAAGTCAAAAAGGTCAAATGAGTAAAAGAGCTATGAAGCCATGCTCCCAAGTGTTCTTGTGTTTCTGAGTTGGTCGAGCCATTCTGGAGAGGTTTTTTTTTCACTAACATGTGCTAGTGGGGCTCATAAGCTAACAAAAACTATAAGAGGGCAGGAATTGCCTGGACTACTAGGAATTAGATAGGAGTAGTAAATAGGTACATGGAAACTCACCTCAGTCACTGCCTAAGGAGAGCAAAGAACAACTAAGGAATCCAAAGGGAAAGTAAGTATATATGTACTCCAATGGGTGGAAAAGTGCTTGCTAGGAATGACAGGAGATCAGGAACAAATTGAGGAACATAAAGGATGTGGAATAGGCAGTTAAGTGATGTAAGATAAGGATGGAAATACCCCTGAAAGCTCCTGAGTGATAGTAGGACTTGGTGGGATGATGGGATAATAGTCTGAATGGAATTTGAGTGGACTCCAGACAGGAACAGTGGGTCCACACATGGTTCTGAGTGATTCTTGATGGTTTCTGGGTTTCTGTGGCTGTGCTCTGGGTTTCTGGATTCTGGAATTCACTGTACTTTATCAGGGATGACCTTGTTGAAAAAGGGGAAGCTAATATTTGCTATGTTCCTACAGATGACATGGTGGTGGATATCCTCACAAAGCCTCTTGTTTGGGAACAGCACTGGAAATTTGTTTGGGGCATGTAGTAGTGTTATCAATGTCACAAGTTGTATTATTCTAACCCTAAAATGCTATATCATTCAAATGTTACATTTGCTTATGTTTCCCATGACAAGTTGTACTATTTGCACCCTAAAATGGAATATCATTCAAATGTTTTATTTGCTCATGTTTCCTACATCAAGTAGGAGTGACAAAGTACAGTGAACTCTGGAACCCAGAAACTTGGAACACAGCCACAGAAACCTGGAGTTTCTGAAATCTGTTCAGAATCCATCTGGATTGTTATCCCATCATCCCACCATGTCCTACTATCACTCCTAAGCTTCCAGGGGTATTTCCATCCTTATCCCACATCACTTAACCCCTATTCCACATCCTTCATGTTCCTCAATTTATTCCTGATCTCCTGTCACTCTTAGCAAGCACATCTCCACACATCACAGCACATATATACTTACTTTTCCCTTTGGATTCCTCAGTCATTTTTTGCTCTCCTTAGGCAGTGACTGAGGGAGTTTCCTAATACCTATTTACTGTTGGAGTGCCAATCCATGACAATTGGAATGTTCACCACTGTATATAGTATTCATCCCATGTTCCATTATCCCTCAGTCAGTTATGCTACAGTATGACTGAGGGTAAGTCCATGCTCTATACATCAGATGTCATACATAACTAACATTGTATAGGCTGATGGTGTCTAAGTAATACAAAAGTCAGTTACGCTACAGTATAACTGAGGTCTGACAGTGTCTAGATCAAACATTTACTACTCCTAGCTAATTTCTAGTAGTCCAGGCAATCCCTGCCCTCTTATAGTTTTTGTCAGACACTGGTTCACTGGCCCTGTACCCAACATGGATGACAATGGTGGATCCCTGTCATTTGAGGAGAAGCCAGAGTAGATCAGCCCCAGATTGCAGTCAACAATGTCCAGATAAAATGTACATTTGCCCTCTTATCAGGGATCTCCAAAGTGTGAGATGGCTAAGATCGAGGTACCACTGATTTTCTTCCGTTTTCTGGCCTCATGTCTAACGTAGGTATATTTACGACAAGGAGGCGCCGACAAACGTCGGTGCAACACACACGCCGTCCTTGGTGCGAATTTTGTGGACGCTTTTGGTTACAGGATTGATCCAAGCTGCTTCTCTAGTATCTAGCGTCGTGAAGCCTATCGATACCAAGAAAACGGTGAGAAAATGCAGAGATAAGAGGTCGCAATGTGGTGCATACCTGGTTGTATGGTCTCGAAAATTTTCTTCTTGGGGTTCATCTGAGATAACGGTTGGGCGTCTGATGACCGTGGGTGAGCGCAGGCTGATACGAAAGGAAGGATATGTACCCTCGTATTCAGGCCCCTCGAAGTAAACTCGCTCTCCTGGTTTAGAGCCTGCAGGAGGCCGGATTAACTCGACACCACCTCCCTTCCCCTCTTTCGAGGATGCCTATGCAAAAATCAATTTGGGGCACAAGCCATCCAGCAAGTACGCACAGCAAGGACCATGGCAAAACTCTTCACGCCACGCATTGCCGCTGGCTTCAGGTTGCACTGAAAGAGTTGAAGTGAGCGGCTAGTCGCGAGAAAGGCGTGATGGAACAAGTATACTGACAATTGCGACGAGATATTTATCCCGCATCTCTTCTATGGGTATGTAATTAACGAGTCCTGATACCACAGTGCGAGGCCCAGTTTCCTCTCCAAGGTCTATTTGCTGCACAAGATTGAGTTACATTAGTGTTCTGAAGCTTCTACACGACCTTGGATCGGTATAGTGAACGCTCACTTCAATGTAGAGACCGTCTGCGTCGGGATGTTTCTTCACTGATGAAATTGTTTGTGTCAGCAAGGACAGAACAATCGGACACTACTTACCATCGATGATGTGGCCAACTCTCATATCTATCATGGATGGCACTGGTTCACCAGCATCTTCGACAGGGGCCCTAGCAGCAGCTCCGCCCTTCTTCTTACCGCCATCCTCAACAACTGAAGCAACATCCTTCTTCTTCTCCTTCTTCTCCTTCTTCTCTTTCGGAGGCTGACCAGCTCCGGCATTTGAACTTGCGGCTGCCGGTGCTTTTTCCTCCACTGCTGGTTGTTCAGCAGGTTTGGGAGCCTTTTCTTTCTTTCTCGGAAGTTCTTGTTTTCTCTCGATCTTGGGCGCCGACTCCAAGTCAAAGGAGACGGCTGCGAACGCAGGCAATGATGCCTGCGCTGCTGCCTGTACAGATGGATGCGCTTGTATGTGGTCGAAATAACGAGTGACCGCGGGAGTCCCGTGGTGCTGCGCTGGCTGAAGTTGAGACTGGAGATGTTGTGAGACCAATGAAACAGATGATCTAGGATAAACTAGGGCACACCAATGTTGGGTGGAGGGCACCGTATAGTGCAACGTCTGCAGCAGTGAGGTAATTGCTCACGATGTACGTCCGAGGAACCAAGAGCGACTCCAAGTCCTAGGAGTCACACGACGTCAGTCTCTTGGAAATAACGCGCCGGTGCTCATAGACTCACCGATAGACTGTCGGGTTTCACGACATCCCCTGCTGCGACTTTATCTATCCAGTTCGCCACTTCCAATTGATCCACATCCGTCTTCCCTGGGTCTGCTTGGGCGTTCGTGACCAGCTCTTTTAAGGGGGAATGTAATTTCGACAGGGAAGCTTCGTATGTCATTTTCCTTGCAAATGAAGATCTCCAAAGTCGACAATGTGAAACCAATCGATGTCGATGGAACAATCGGGTTGTTAAAGCATTCATTGGTGCAAAATGCGTAGTAGTTAATCATACAGCTGCACGTGACGTAAGGATCAGTACACAACCTGAAGTACGACGACAAACTAAACAGCCTCTTTCACAAACCGACGCAAGGACAAAAGTTTCGTGCCTGATATTTACAACTGAAAATGACACCACAACGACTATTCGTCGTACAAGTAACACGAAGAGCTAGTCGTACCTTCCCTCGTCTTCTGTAGCAAAGTTTGTGCCAACTTTCTTCAGGAGGAAATTGCCGTAGACAACAGGCTCATAGACCTTCTCCGGCGTCGTGGCGCCCTCAGCTAGGTGTGTCGTGGGTATCAGCGGCTTGACATTCGCTATGAAGTTTGGCTCGAAGAAAAATGGAATCCTTGACCAATGTCAGTACAGTACCACATGACGCAGGTTGAAACCGTACGAGACACTGCTGACGAGTCAGCCAAAAGCAAGAAAATGAAGGATCCGAGCATACCGATAATTCGTTCCCCTATGAACTACTCTATGGAGGGTACTCTTATACAGGCCATTCGTCCATATCTCCCACACTGAAGAGTCGCAAGTCAGTACGACCTATGCGTGGGTACAGGTCAGCTTACTTTCGCCAATATTGCAGACTATGCATCCAGGAATCGGATCCGCGTTTATCCAAATTCCCTGTTCGCCGCCATGCTCGTCAGGCAGTCCGTCGACGGGTGCTGCGACATGCCCACGCCTGCGTAAGAATACTTGCAGTGCCGATCGCGTGGGATCTGCATATAGAAAACTGGGAAAGATCGAGCCGTCAGAAGTCAGTTCGTTCACATGTATCATGAAACCCATGTTACGTCAGGCATCCGTAGTCCCTGCAGAGAACTTAGATTACTCTCTTCATCGTTCGAATACAGCCACGCACTTGTGTGCCCCACAGGAGAAACCGTCGTGGTCGTCAGGAAGAGGAGGGTAACCTGCACGAAAGGGACGGTCAGTGGGTCCTCTGCTCTAGGAAGCAGTCGAGAACCAACCAACAATACGCATCACCCAGAAGCTGTCATCCACCTGAGCACGAAGCTCGCCCCACTCTTCGGCGTTCAGTCCAAGTCCGTATGCCATCCTGGTAATTGATGTGATCATAAACGCTACCTGCGACGCTATGAAAGAAAAGTGATTTACGCTTCCATGAGGACCATTCCAAGCTTCTTCATCTTGTCGATCCACCGCTCATACTTGCTCTGGAAATCCGGGAGTGTTGGCCACTGGTTCTCTCCCCACAGTGGCTTGGACTTGTCAGGGTTCTCGACAGGCTTATATAAATCGATACCCTCATGGTTATCGGCCTTTCCGTTTGTGACGTTCTCCTTTAGTCTCTGATATCCTGTACCATGGGACGAGTGAGCGGATGGATAGGAGCGCTCGAGGACACCCATACCTCTAGCACCATCTTGGTGCTTCAAAGAGATCTTGTCCTTCTCGTCTTGTGGTAGCGCAAAGAATTCGCGAGCTAATCGTGTGAGCTCCTCCGGTTCAGTGAGATCTAGATACTGGGAAATGTCCAGGTAGAAGAATCCGTATTTCACACAAGCGGAATGAAGAGCCTTGGAGACGGCCTCCCGTTCTGCGATGTTGGGATGTTGGGCGTCCAAGTACGGTGCGATGTTGATTATGGGAAGTCGGAATGCTGGCTCAGTGTTGTCCATCGTCACGGTGACTATCGTGGCTCAGACGCAAATTCGAGGGAGTCGGTGTTTAACGACTCCGCGTATTTAAAGGACTAGTCTCAGAGCCTGGGAGGCGTCGAGTGAGTCTCTCACAGCGGCCTACAGCAATCTACAGCAATTCGGCAAATCGACCTTGAGTTGACCACGAAAGCCGAGGTCGACTGATAAGGACATATGGCAAGTCTCTTGGACTCCTGCGACCTTAGACAATCATGGCCTGGAACCAGTTGTATCCACTAGCACTGCTGACCGTCGCAAAGTAACATGTCCAGTTTTGAATCGTTAACCAGCATTAATTAACAGCCCTGGTGGGGAGTCAGTTTGGAGAAGTCGGTTCTGACTGCAGCACACCTCTCGGCCGCTCATAAGAAAAACTAACTTCCTCAAAACGTCTACAGAAATGTTTTGAGTTACGAGATTGACAGCATTGCCATTTAAATATACGATAGACCGTATTTACCGTGCTGCTGATGCTCCAACATCTGCATGGTGGTCGAGTAACGTTACTGTTGCACTGCACTTTGCAAGTCTCCCATTGGCTGAACAAGCCTTTAGCGACTCTAAAGCAAGGCTTAGCGGGCCATGTACCTGTACCACACCCAAAGTGGGTCAACTTTCAAACATTTATGAACCTTTTTCGCATTTTTCGATTCCTGATGAAGGCTCAGATGGTCACGGAAGTAGTTTGGTAGACGGTTGTAAGCTGTCACGCTGGCTGGGTAGTAACAACTTCCCTCGCCATTCCGCCTGGAAGGAGACAACTTTCATACCGTTCATATTTTAGACAACATTCCCTCGACGTGTCAACGTATATCCGAGGGTTCACCATCAAGGGACTTAGCACAAACGCGGTTGCGATGGATTATACTGCGTAGAGCCGCAAGAATGGATGCAGGTGAACAGTGTGCTCGGTGGCACAAGGGCCCTTGGTGCAATGAAAAAATGTGTCGGCGGGAGTCCACAATGCAGGACGGAGACGCCATGGCGTATTAAGTGATCGATAATGAGGTGGTACATTTGAACTGGATGGACGAGCCTGGAATCAGCGTTGTGATACATTTTCTGGGCGGGACTGCTGTGAATAAATTGTACGACCTGGATTTTGTGTCATCCGTCCAAAAGTACCTTGGGGATCCTGTAGGAAGCCACTGGCAGGACCTGTGAACTGACCAGGCCAGGGTGGGGCGAAAGATTGTGGGGTAGAGTCATGAATGTCATAAGGAGACTGGTGCGATGCGGACGGTCGTCTCGGTGACGTTGAGCCTGACCAAGAGTCTTCCTCGCGAGACTGAGTTGAGCCATTCATGACCCCACTCGCATCATCCCCCATGCCTTGGCGCGTTGCTCTTGTACTCCGTATAACTCTGCCGCTAGAGCTCCTAACCACGTTTGTAGACAGAGGGTCATCCGGCCGATCATTCATCATTGGCTGCTTCCTATGGTCGCCTTGTGAACTTGCACTTGCACTCGTGTTCGCCTTTTCCTTCCTGTTGGATGGGCAGCTTTTGACTTTTGATTTGCCGTTCAGTTGGCTGCCCGGAAACATAGGGGCTGGAGGGGTTGACTGTGGATTGATGGTAGAAGACATAGCAGGATTGGTCTCCAGGTCTTCTTTTTCTTTCGCCTGTCGCCTGTCTATCGCCGCAGAAAGTGACATTGGTTCCGGGATCGTGTCTGTTAAACAGAAGACTCATCAGCACATGGCATTGAATAGGACCCCATTGACCGTACCTTGAAGGAACATAAACTCCTGGTACTGCTGAGTAGAAGACGCTGCAAGACGCTCAGCGCGAGAAGGGCAGGACAGAGACAATAAACTGACCCATATCTGTGTAATTCACGATATTTCGGCAGGTCGCAGAAGCTTGTCGATGGCCTGCTTGGGCCATCCGTTTTATGAATTCTTCCTGCGAGAGGGACGCACAGGATAAAAAGACCTCAGTCAAGGAAGTTGGTAAATGACGCGTACTGCTGCGATAGATAGCACAAAGGCCGCCTCCTTCGACATGGAAAGATTGCTAGTGATTCCTTGAGGAGAGGGATGAACCTCGCTTCCGCATCCGTTACGAAGTCGAGGAAGAAACGTACCATCGGCCTGGATTATATTCTCGACTCTGGAGATGGGAAGTAAAGTTGATCCAGGGACGCGCTCCCCAACTCTTTTCCCTGCCTTCTTTTGACTGGCCGTGGCGGACGCGCTCGCTCCAGGTTCATCCTCGGTGTCTGATTCCAGCTCATCCACCTCTGCCTCACCTTCAGAGTCGGTGGGCAGGTTATATATGCTGGAGCCTTGAAACTGGCTACTTGGATCATCGGGGAGCATGTAAGGATGCAAGGAGGTTGTATGCGCAAGCACAGAAGGATTGGCATAGTATGCCGCCATAGTGATCTTTTACCGGACCTGGGAGTTAAATAAAAGTTTGTCGACGTTGAGATTGTGTGGGCATGTGGGAGGAAGATGGGCGTTACTTTGGAAAGGACAAAAATGATTTGGTTGATTTCGAACCAGGGTAGTGACTAGCGAGGCGTATGCGAACAAAACCGTTTCAACGGTATCAAAGTCAAACGTGTTATGTACACTGGCACCTGCCTGGCCCCAAAACGCGGTCGAACTTGTTCTGCACCTATAGTCACAGTTGGCTGGGTCTCCTCCAGGAGAGGGCGGCCATTTGCAACGACAGCTGGCACGTTCAAAGCACAAACGTTCATGCATTATGACCATGCAACAAATATCGCACAGAACGTCTGGAACTCAGGATGATGTCCAACGACCTGCACTTGTCCATCAGCCTTATACAAATATCACTTTTCCCTTTGGTTCCTGTTTTTTTAGGTGATTGGGTGCAGAATCGGTGTCAAATTGGACCCCCTGGTGTCACTCGCAAAACCCGCCTTCTTGCTCTCGAGATCTCTCGTAGTTGTGGTTGTCAATAACCCACCATCGACGTTGCTCTGAAGGTGTGCGTTACAAGTGTTCAGAGTCTTTCTCCTGGTCTGCTTCATCATAGTTACTGTATTCTGGGGCGTTCCGAATCCTCCGAACAACCTCAGCACAAGTCGATTCAAGTGTCGAGGGGCTCCATGCATCATAGCAGGTCCTTCTCGAAGGTACGACAACTCACTTTTACGGTCAAGTACTCAGCCTCCCGCTAGTCCTGAGTGTCGATGAGCGGATTCTATATTGAAATGCTGAGAAAGAAATTCCAGAACCCACCACAGGAGATTTTTATTTCCCCAAGAGCGTAGGTGTCATTTTCTTGTTTTCATCACTTTCAAGTTGATGTCTTGAGGTAGAAACGCACATTGTGCTTCACACAGCGGATGATTCCCAGTAAAACCGAGTGTGTAAGGTACCGTCGCTTTATTACACGTTCAAGTTATGTTCAGGTCTGACTTCGTCGGTTGTTCTGTCAAGTTGAAATGGCGGATTTGTAAAGACTACGAAGGATTGGACAAATTACATACACGGACAAGGAGACTGAGCGGAGGGCGCTGTGCTACAACTACTTATTATTATTCGGTAAAAGAAAGAATGATAACACATCACACCCATCACTCCACAGAGACTTTAACCCTGTCGTGATCCTCGATCTTGGGAACCTTCAGAGTGAGGATTCCATCAGCTAACTTGGCCGATACCTTTGAGGGATCAGCTGGCTGAGGAAGCCAAACGGTCCGCGTAAAGGCTGCGCTCCCTGTGTACAAGCGCTCTGTGGTTAGCTGGGTGGATGTCGGTTCAGAATTTACAGTTGCCCCTGGGGCTGTGGTTGTGTTAGTTTACATCATTCAGCAGATTGTTCGATGTACATACTTTCGCCCTGCGCACCTCCAGCCTCGGGGGCAAACTCCGCAGCTTCTTCCCCACGGCGACTGAGGATTCTTCCTTGGATGGTGATACTGCGCCCTCCGTCGCCGATGGTAACGTCCACGTTTTCCTTCTTGACTCCAGGTAAGTCTGTCTCAACTGTGTAGGTGTCTCCATCTTCTGTGACGTCCACGGCCGGACGAAAGGCACTAGGTGAAGTCAAGAATGGGTCAGGGAGGAACGAGCGATGTGGGAGACCATAGGCAGCGGGTGTCCTCCCAAATGGTTCTTCAAGCATCCGGAACAGGGGTCTGAATTCGTGAAGGATTCTGGCGATAGACATAGTGAGCAAATTATTAGTCTCGAATGTTAGTGACGATGAATGCGGTTAGGAGATCTGGCGACCCTCTTTATATACTGCTGGTATTCGAAATGTCAGTACGCACACCGTGACGTCTGGGGCATTCTAGAATAGGTGTAATTCCGGTGACCGGGGTCCGGCCAAAAATGATTGCAGCGATAAAGAGTAGCTACAGACGAGCAAACAAGAACCCGAATATTAAATCCACATATCCTTATTGGTTGGGCCATTCAACGACCCACTGTGCTAAAACAGAATGTTCTTGGTCGTCGTCATCCTCAAACTTGAGCTTGTACATCGAGATGTGTTTGGAAGAAACCCCCTGTGTTTGTTTGAACATCAGATATCACTTAATAGTCACTGTTGAGCTTGACTTACACGACCAGGTGGTTGGAGGTCTTTAGGAGATGATATGACCTCGGCGCGATAGAAACAACTGGTATCGGGATACAGGGCCATAACTGTCGACCCTGCGGAAAATTCTTGATAAGCGTTGAGATGTGCCGCACTGTTTGGCGGAGCATTTGGGTCGGGTAGCGGAATGATAGCTCGAAGAGTTGTGTTGTAGCACTGGCCGGGTTGTCCATCTTCTTGCGGTTCCACGTCCTGAACCTCATACCTTGAAATTATGTCGAACAAATTTGCTCTTAAAGGGTGGAAGATTCACTGACCGGTTCTTGTCTTGGTTGATGCATTTCGTGACGACGGCCAAAATCCACGTGTTCTCATCCGCATCGGCGACACTACCATCGGCAGTTTTCCCAGGTGGTGGATGAAAGGCAACTTTGCGGCCTTCTTGCAACGGCAACTGCCTTGCAAGCGCCTCTCTTCGCGCTTTCGGTTCGCGAGAGAAGGGGATTGCGTATGACGGTCCGGTGGAGCCCCGTAGGGAAGCTGTCTGTGCGGTGGCACGTTGTCCCCCCTGCACCGGAGGAGTCACTGCCGTAGAGGTAGGTGACGGTGACGGTGGTCTTGGACGTTTGATCCGTTTTTCTGTAAGAAGCACCGCTGAATGATAAATAATACACCTGCAGGCAACGAAAAAACCTTGTGGCACCGCTTCAGATGCCTTTCGGAGTGCGATCAGAACAGTGACGCGCTCTATTGCGTCCTCGAGAGCCCTGAATAAAAATAATGGAATGGAAACGGAGGAAAATGACATGAAAAATCTCACTTGAATTCTTCGTCAGCATTGCGACGCACTTCCTTCAATGCAGAAGAAAGCCGTTTGTAATTAGTCCTGAGAGTTTCGTAGCTCTCGGCGGGAAGCGAATCATCCGTCGGCCAGGCAGCTATCAGCCTATTGACACGCCCGATAGTGTCAAAGCTGTTTGTATTAGCATAAGTACTGGAAAGTGTTCCCAGTGATTTGCTCGCATGAGACCAGTAGTCTATCTCTGCCGATTGGACCAACGTATGCATCGGCACAGTAAAGCTAAGTAGAAGCGTGAGAACATACCCTCTGACGAGGCAGGTCGTGTTGAACCCCGTCTTCTATCCATGGTTGGGATGTGAGATGTGGTGCAAGAAGTTCGGGGGATTGTGAACGAGAGGCCACAGTCGAAACCAGAGCCGTTGCTTCAATGCAACGTGATAAGGGGCGTGTAGCTGGACATTGCTTGAGCAGCTTCCACAACATCATCGCGGAGTTGAATTATCACTGAGTACGACCCCTGCCACTAGTATTGAAAGGCAACTGGCACAATAACAAAGATACAAAGATTCTGCGATTTCAGGTTCCTTCTGAACTACTCTCCACCCATATGTTGTGCTCTCGAAAGCTTGATGGCTCAGCCAACTTCCGTAACGATACATCATAGACAACTGATAGAATGGCGAGGAGTTGTGACAAATCAAGTCACTCGGAACCACTGGGACTGACCTTCTTCGACCTTCTTGAGATCGTACTTGAGGCTGTCAAAGCGCCGCCTTAGGGTGTCATTCTTCAAGTTAAGCTTAAATTCAGTCGATAGAGTGACGAATGTTAATCTTACAAGGGAAGCGCAGAGAGGGGACTTGCCATAGAAAACCCAGCAAAGAGGTTTTTCACAAAGACCGAGATGCGAATCGGTGCTTCATAATCTCCAAGAGTCACTGCATTGACTGCGAGCCGGGACTAGGATGGGGCGCTGGTGAGTAAAAGAAAAGGACCGAATCATCGAGTTGGGAGAGGGAATTTCGGTGTCCCCGTTTCCCCAGACTTGCGACTACTTGAGAAATTAATAAGCTCACATCACCCACTCACCAATTCATTAGCTAGGGTGATGAGGCCATGCAGATAGTCTTCAACAGCTATTGAAAATCTATCCGCCCATTCCTCTTTTACTACAAAGGGAGGGGAGTGAAAGAGAGGATGTACCAGCTTCATTATGCAAGGCTCGAGTGTCTGGAAACAATAGCTCACTTCCGAGCACTTCGCTAGTCTGCGACAGTGAGATGAGGGAACCGCTGCTCAAAAACTCAACCAGGGCAGCGGAGTATACCGCGGTACGCAAGGGATTTGACCACGTATCTTTCCAGCGCCAGAACTGGTGTGGGGGGACGAGGGCGGCGATGGCTGCACTTGTATCGTGACAACCACGTAAGATGGGTCGTACGGAATCGAGCAGCGGTGGAACTTTGAATCAATGCATTAGCGGTCGACTTTTCAAATGAATATGGAACTGACTGGCATCTGATGGAGTGGAATGAATTTTGTTCAAAATGCCAACCATAATGCGCGTCTTCTTGTCAAGATCAGTCGCTTGGACTTTGATTTTCTTCCAATCGGTAGTCAAATGTTTCGTCCTAGGATCCCATCATGGTTGTCTGTACGCGACACACCTCTCTAAGTTCGACATCTTGCTCCAGCAATTCATTGAGAAAATTAACGTCGTGTGCGTCCATCAGTGAGTTGATCAAGTGGAAAGGGTCGTGACAGTGACTATTTCAAGTGGCACACTGGTGGCGCGTGTTATCGAGTGGCTCCATCGTTGTCTGTCTCATCACATAGGCCTTGCGGCATTCTCTGACCTTTTTAAAAATATTTTTTATCCTCCACCTTCTCGTCTGCTCTGGTCATAAACGCATTCTGCGACACATTCACGGTTCAGCATTCTTTCATGACCACTGCCAACGATGAGGACAAAGTCAAAGCATTACTTGCAAGTGTCCGTGACACACCTGTCAACACTGCAGACGGTTCCGACGATGTCTTAGCGCCAATCTTTGGCTATCTGATGAAAGTTCCACCTAACAATAATGATGGGCGATGTCACTGGTTTTGTAGCCACGCAGACCACCTCACTGTCGAAGCTGCCACCTTTCTGCTGAGGCTGTTTGCTTATAATAGCCCGCGAGTAGAAGAATGGAAGGCCAGCTTGGTAGGTTGTCTGGCGGGATGTTGCGATTGCGTTAGAGCTTTTGGCGAGGTCAAGGTCAGCTCCCGGTCAACGTGAGTCTATCTCGCTATGTCTCCTATGTTCGGTCGAGTGGGAAATGGCATGCAACAGACTGTTGATGTTCTCACTACCCGAGCTAGGTTGGATTGCTGCAAGCCCCGTAATGCTGACGAAGGAAAACAGGTATTTTGGCGCGTTTTCAGACGATGTCATCAAGGGATTCTATAATAGTTTTGACGACTGGGAACTGAAGGTCGTCAAGGATAGGCTGCTTTTTACTGGGATCAAGGGTGCCATTCAAAATAATGCCAGTGCCTTGCGTACCGTCCCTCCTGCAATACTATACCACGCGGTCTCGAATCTGCGCATACTCCGGGATCCCAACATTCTTGGGTTAATTCGTTCTCGACCCTCGACCTCCAGTTGGCCGACGGATGTGCCCCCACCGGGCTTGTTGGTTCTCATGTTCGACGAATCTCAGGAAGTGCGACAGTGGGCAAAGTCCATTGTTACATCATGTTCTGAGGTTCCTATAGTGGAAGGCCACTTTGTCACTGGGCACGAACAAGCTCTCCAGGCTATTTTTGGCCAGCTGGCGAAGACTGTAGGACGACACGACCCTGCTAACACCTCTTTGTTAACTCTACTTTCATTGGAAGAAGGATCTTTCCCTGCGGGGTCATTCTCGTTTACATCAGATCCACAAGAGCTTTGGATTGGATTTTGTCAAGTCCTTCGTCATATACCCACGTACGCAATGATGCGACGACATGGAGGCCCAGATTTCCGGAGACTCGTCACAGGACACTTGTACGATGTGGGTGCCCGTAAGTACATCAAGTCCTCGTTTGAAATCAGGGCCTAATGATTATGTACCGTCAGAATTTGCGCACATATTGACGTCCTTACTCTTTCTCCTCAAGCGTCTTAGCGCTGATCTTTGGAAAGGTGAAGGGCCCGAGTTTCCACAGGTCGTGTTTGATGCCATCAAGGATAACCCTTCGTACATAAAACTTGTCGAAGAGGTTGGTCCATCGGACGAGAAGCCTTGGTTTCTCTCTTGGTTCGGGGAATATTTGTGGTCGTTGAAAGATTCTGGCGTCTTTGGTGATGTGCTTGCGAAGGTTGTCGATCTGCTTTGCGAAGAGCTGCAGCATGAAAGGTTCAAAGAAGTCCGCCCGACGGTCATGTTCGCTGCTATACGAGTAAGCTTTCATATGTGCAACAGGCTGTAATCTGAGCCCCCACCCCTCATTAGTTGCTTTCGTCACTTCTACGCAAAGCTCAGACCGACGATCTATCCCGCCATCGTTCAGCCATATTAGGTGTCTTGGACATTCATACCAACGTTTTCATATCCGTTGCTTTCAGTCGGCAGTACACAGATGACAGGTGGAAGTCAGCCCGCAGCGCTGCCCGTGATCTGGTGATAGCAGTTTTAGCGCGGGACGTGCGGGAGGTGGTGGGTGCTGTCAGCCAGTCGTGCGAGTTCCTCGCTGGTCGGGCCGACACCTTCTTGGTGTGCAGTGTCCGAGAGCAGATGTGGAAAAAGACGTACGAGTCCCTGCAGACAAATGACGCCGATGGCGCTGCTTCCATCCTGGGAGTGGTCGCCCAGTATTCACACTTGGACGTCCTGAATTCTCGCGCTTATAAACCAGTTTTGTCCAAGTCAAATGCCCAAATCGCCTTCGATACCATCAATCGCTCTCTACACAACATGAGACAAGGTTTCATCGATACTATCTCGAAGTTTGCCCACTACAATCAGCCGTCCTTCCTACGCGATGTGCTTTGTCGACCAGATGTCGCCAGGGACGTCATGACTCTTATGCTGTCTCCCATCGACGACATTCAAATTACCGCCAAGACCCTGGTCGGGCAAGCGTTTGATGTAGACGTTCGTCTGGATTGCTTTCGCGCTTTGCTATCCAATCTCCCCGACCCTTCTTTCGCCGGCATCTTCGGCTTCCTCGAAAAATTCACTCGACACGCACCTCTAGTCACCGAGGCGTGTAGCTTATCGAAGTCCCTCGTGCAGTGTCTTACAGACATCATCGAAGTACTTTGTTCCAGTCCTGACGGACTACTGCATTCAAACGAATTCTTGCGACCTGCAGATTTGCACGGCCCCGCTGCCCAGCTACCCCAGCTCTGGATGCTCATGACGCAGTCTATTACTGTGATATTCAAACGTACCCCGTTGTGGGCGGATTTCTTCGACATCCCTGAAATGACGGTTTGGATGCGGGACGCACTGATTTTTGGTCGGGATATGCTGGCGCAGTGGAAGGTCATGGAGACCGCTGCTGTCACTGTCGCTGGAGGAGAGGTGACGAAGAAGTCAACCAAGCTATCTCGGGTGGGAAAGCGCATGATGAATGATCTTCAGCCCGTCCTCCCGGAGCTTGCACGCTGGCTTCGTCTGTCGGACGAGGAGCTACTCCATCAATCGTTTGCTCTTATCCAAACTGTCTTGGAGTGTTTCCGATCCACGGATGTGTCGCCCTCCGAAGCAGGCCTCGCGAAGTTGAACAAACATGTGGAAGACGCTCGCAAAAAGACTGACGGGGCGCTAAGGACGAGGCTTGACTCTACTCGGATATCGAAACTCGAAGATACTCTGGCAGCATTCGAGAGTGACGACGATATAGAAATCATCTCTGTGACAACTGCCAAAAGTCGCGCTTCTGCACCTGCCCCCAAAGACACCAAGATTGCAAAGCAGGGGGTACAGACGAGGTTAAAACCTTTACCACCTCCACAACCTGCTAAACCCGTACGAGTTGACCGACCCAAGTTGGATGCCCCTGCTCTCCCAACATTCCGCCGAACTGAAGCTACCGCAATTTCGGGATCCAGTCGTCTACCTCCTGCGCCCCTGCCCGAAGCAGCACCCAAGGTTATCCCATTAGTTCCTTTGTCTTCCAGCGACTCTGAATCCGACGATGGCGGGGACGCGAAGGGCTTGGCAGCCCTCGGCAAGTTCCAAAAGTCTCCCAAGATTCAGAAGCCTGCTGAAAGACGTCAAGTCAAAATGCTGGATGTCACTAATCAGGGAAAAAATGCTGCCATGGAACGAATAAGCCGAAGAGACGATGCTCGTAGAAGAGCCATGCGGCTGAAACCCGACATCTCCGGTCTCCATCGTGCCCTTTTGTCCTGGGATTATGACCACGAGGGTCCAGATCCGCCAATGCAAGAACCAAAAATGAAGGTAATGCACGTACCAGACAAATTCGCCGACCATCGACAGTATCTCAGCGTCTTCGAGCCCCTTCTACTGCTTGAATGTTGGGCTCAGATCGTGCAGTCGAAAGAGCAGACCCAAGAATCCTACGAGTGCAAGATATGTTCGAAACAGTTCACCGATGACTTCCTTGACCTCGGAGCCATGATACTCGAGGCTCTCCATAAGGATTGGCGCCTTTCGGAAACTGACATAGTCCTTCTCAGACACCCTGATGGAAAGAAATCGCTTCTCGCCAAAACACAGTCGTACAAAATAACTCCACTCGGTGCCCAAATGACTCTCCGGTGCTTCGTACCCACCGGAGGAGATCCCGGATTGCATATCAATAGCGTCTGGAGTTTGAAAAAGGTGTTTGGGTAGGTTTCTTCCTGAAGAGTTTCCTTCACGATGCCGATTATCCTCCAGCTTGGCCACGCTGCACCGCGAATACGGCGCTTTGATGGCTCTCCCATACTACAGCGCCTTTCAGTCGATTCTGCAGCCTCGTATCTCCGCGTTACCACGTTTGGAGCGTCACGACATTGACGAAGCGATGTTAACTCATCGCGTTAATGAGCCCCAAGCAACAGCCATTCTCAGTTCGTTACGAGCGGAAGGATTTGCGTTGATTCAAGGGTAAGCAAGTCAGTTCTTTCCAATGATCCAAGTGCCCAAACTTTCTCAAGCCCACCTGGAACGGGTAAAACTTCAACTATATGCGGGTTGGTTGAGGCTTTTTTGACACGACGACCTCGACCCACCACGTCTATACACCCTGGACGGCATTCAACGCAAGCCGACAAGGCGCCAGTGCAGAAGGTCTTGCTATGCGCACCAAGTAACGCGGCCATTGATGAAGTCGCTAGTCGCCTGAAGGAAGGCTATCGAGGCACTCAGAAACGCGGAGACTCCATCAAGGTCGTTCGTGTCGGCAATGACAAGGCCATTGATATCAGCGTCAGGGACATCGCGTTGGACTATCTCGTAGAGCAGAAGATGAACGGCGAAAGCGTCAAGGATTCTTCCAAGGACGCTGGAAGTGAAATAGCGCTTCTTCGCCAGGAAATAGAATCCGTCAAACGCGGCAAACAACAAAAGGTCGAGGAGCTGGTCAATACTCAGAACAACAGCGCAAGGACGCTCGCTCTCGAAGAAGAAATCAAGAGGTTGAACTCTCGCCGAATGACTCTGGCTCAGCAGTTCGATCGCTTGAAGGATAAGCAAAAGTCCGATCACCGAACTCTAGACGCTGTCCGAAGGCGATTTCGCACGGAGGTCCTGCAGGAAGCAGACGTCGTTTGTGCCACACTCGCGGGAGCTGGCCACGAGTCCATCGAACAATTAGAATTTGAGATGATCATCATCGATGAAGCCGCTCAAGCCATCGAGTTGACTTCGCTGATACCACTGAAGTTCCATACTCCTAAGTGCATCATGGTCGGAGGTGAGTAGCAGTTCTTCGTGTGGGACGCAGTGTCCCAACATCTTTTTGTTAGACCCTCAACAGCTCCCACCGACCGTACTTTCGCAGGAGGTAGTTGATGTTTCCGCTCCATCGGTCCCGGTCTGACACAATGATTTGTAGGCCTGCAAATTCCATTACAATCAATCCCTTTTCGTTCGCTTGCAGAAACACCGCCCGGATGCTGTTCATTTATTAAGGTAGGTATAGTTTGCAGGCTTTCTGACTACATCCCTCAACGACTCTGTAGCATCCAGTATCGTATGCACCCGGAAATCAGCCAGCTTCCGATTCGCTTATTCTATCAAGGACGCCTACTTGATGGGCCTGATATGGTGACCAAGACCAAGCAGCCTTGGCAATCACATCCGAAGTTTGGGCCGTATCGCTTCTTCAACGTATTGCGGAGCCGAGAAGAGGGAACTGTCGGTCATTCCATGAAAAACACGCTGGAAGCCCAGGTCACTGTTGCTCTGTATGCGAGGCTGCGCAAAGAATTTCCAGCTATAGATCTGGACTTCAGGGTTGGCATCGTCTCTATGTATCGTGGTCAGGTACTTGAACTCCAGAGGGCGTTTGAAAAGAGATTCGGAGAAGATATGCGGGGAAAGATTCACTTCCACACTGTGGATGGTTTCCAAGGTCAAGAAAAAGACATCATCATCCTGTCGTGCGTCCGTGCCGGCCCTGGGGTCCAATCGATTGGCTTTTTGGCAGGTATGTGTCGTGTGTGGAGATGAGGGCCCATCTGAATAACTGTACCTCTAGATGTCCGCCGAATGAACGTAGCTCTTACGCGAGCAAAGTCTTCATTGTTCATATTGGGAAATGCCCCAACACTCGAAAGGAGCAATGAAGACTGGCGGGAGATCGTCAATAACGCCAAGTCGAGAGACCTGCTGACCGATGTAAGTCGCCTTCTCACCGATGCTGGTCAGACCGTTGATGGTCAACATTCAGGTGGTCGGCACGGCGTTCTTCACAGAACCCACCTCCATACGCTCTGCGGAGCCCAGTCCGCCAGTTGCAAAAGCTAGTAAACAACGCGCTGTTGCGAAAGCACCAGAGCCAATGGACCTCGTTACTCCCCAGAGTTTGGCTGAATCCATTCGTGTAAAGCCGCAGTCACAAAATACCCCGAGTACTGCCGTTGCAAGTAGCAGCACTGCGGTCGCGACTACCTTGGAGAACCAGGCGCCTCCTGCCCCAAAATCCTGGCATAAAAGACCGTTCGCCTCCGAGGATCATGCATCCTCGTCGGGGGACACAAGGAAACCCAAACAGCCACCCCCAAAGCGACCCAAAAAGGACAAGGGTAGCATCTTCATCCCGAAAAAGCCCAAGTCATAGGACTCGACCCACGAGTAGCGCCACCATCGGACGCCAATATCTCTCAGCATCTTCCTCTTGTACTAAGCATTACATATCTACCCTAGATTACCCCACATAGTGGGCTGCATGGAACATTGTGTACACTTATTGTTACTGCGAGGCTTTCACTGGCGGTAGCTCCCACTGATCAGGTCCAAACTTGGGTATCGTCATCAATACACCTGCACTATTTTTGGCAGGTTTAGTGAAGCTGCACAGGGTTGGCTTTCCTAGCGCCGATAGCCAAGCTGGGTTTATTAGTGTCAATCCTGTGGGATGGTCGGACAAAAAGTCAAACAAGATTTGTAGCTGGCGCGCACCTTTGAGCCATGGTTTGGTGGTTCTGACGATCTCAGTGAACACAACATAATCCGGAGGGGAGCGTTGTGACAAAACAGACGAGGGGTGTATGAATACGTCTTCCTGTATACCCAGTGCTCTGTAAGGAACACCTTTGGTCGTCGTATATTGAACCCCAGTTGCCAATTTCTTTTGCGCAAGATCCTTTCGCACAGCTACTTGGTTTATGAACGCGGCCGTCAGTAGTTGTCGAAGGACCTTCAACTGTAAGATAACTGAGTGCGACGCAAAGTCATGACAACTGAAAAACCTGACCTGCGTGTCGCTTGGAGGTTTCAGGGTTTGGGAAAGGCCAGTTTCAACCCCAGAAAAGGTTGCACCCACGATGTGGCAAATCTGGGATCGCAGCTTATGTATTTCTTCCATGGCCTGGATAATTCAATTCATTATACAAGGAACACGAAACCAGAACCTTTTCTCGAACCTTTGGTCTAACGAAGTGGTCCGAGCAAAACCGGAGGCCACCTCCAGCGAATTCGTATGCACCAACAACCGAAAGTATCTGGAAGATGTCACTGGTCGACTCGCCCAAGGCAGCGTGTGTCTGGAGAAATAAGTCTTAGTGCTCCTTGTCGTATGCAGTCGAATCAGCTCTACCTGTTGCGTCTCAAAGAAAGCTTTTCGGCGCGCTCTCTGGACCTCTTTTGCTTTCACCCGTTCGCTCTTGATGTATTCTAGTTCCTCATCGTTCTCCTCGCCAAAGTGCTCTCCATCAACCAGGCCTTCTTCTCGCAAGAACGGATCTCCGACGGTCATGATAGAGACGACTGTGATAACGTATGGCAAACAACCATGCTGCTGGCCAGCGACCAACATGCGAGAATACCGAGGAGCGAGCGGGAACAAGCTCATCGACTTTCCGAGTGGCGTCACCTTCCCACCAATAGTGGCCATAGACACCTCCGAATTTGTCGAAGACACGAGTGGAGTATTGCTCAAGGCACCCAAATGAGTGAGCACAGTTTCGGCCTTCTTCAAGGCTTGTGAATCTGGGGGAGTTGGGAATGGGAAGTTGACAACAGCATCGATGTTCATGCTCTTCATCTGCAGGACTACGCCTTCTATGGGCGTCCGAAGTATCTCTGGTTGAGAGAATGACTCGAAATAGTGTTCGAAGAGAGCAGACGAGTAGAGCCTGTAGCAATGGCCGGGACCTGTCCGTCCAGCTCGACCAGCCCTCTGTGCTGCGGACGCCTTTGATATCCAATTCACCTGGAAAGACTGTATACCGCTTGTGGCGTCATATCTTCGCTGATTCAACGTTATATATCAAAGTACAACCAGCAAGAAGAATGGACCCACCTCCTTAGCTCGGCCACAGTCGACGACATAACGTATTCCGGGGATTGTCAGAGAGGTTTCAGCTACGTTGGTCGAGACAACCACCAATCGGCATCCCGGTGGCGGAGGTTCGAAAACTCGCATTTGCTTGTCACTTGGCAGAAGAGAATACAACGGAACGATATGCATCGGAGCTAAGGGCAGATTTCGGAGGTCAGATAGATGTGAAGCGGGCGCCGGACTCACAGTCACTCTCCTCGATATCATCAACATCATCTTCGTCGCTGTCCAATGCTTCTGGATCTTCCTCGGCAAAACCGTCGTCAACATCTAAAGCTAAGTCTTGACTTCCAGTTCCCAACTCTATATCCTCTGCCTCCAAAACAACTATCAGAGTGGTGAGCACTTCGTGGGCGCGGACGTTAGAAAGGGTATACCTTCTGCTGCAGCGACCGTCTTTGGCGGAGGGTCGGGAGGTTCATCCATAAAGAACGACGAAGCTTTCACCACTTGCCGCCTCCGCTTTTTGCCTTCGATGGCTTTGCGACTGAATCTGGCTGCCAATTTCCGGCAGACACCCGATATTTCGTTTTGACCAGTCAAGAATATCAAGATACCACCTGGAGGCAGGCGAGAGTGGATCTTCGCCGTCTTTTTGATGGCCTCGTTGACATAGTCTGAGGGTGTCCGGCGGTTAAAGTGGATCGTTACTGGGTGCTGGCGTGCAGAAACGTTAATCACGGGAGGTGGGAATGGAAAGAGGGTCTTGTTTTCTGCGAAATCGCTAACTCGAAGCGTTGCCGACATGATGATCAGACGCAAGGGTTTTACCCCATCTTTACCTTCCTTCCACATTTGCTCTCGAAGCTTAAGGACACGGCTAAGCACACCGATGAGTATGTCTGTGTTCATGCTCCGTTCGTGAGCTTCGTCGATGACGATGACCGAATATTTGGATAGCAAGAAATCTGTAGCTAATTCGCGAAGCAGTACACCATCAGTCATGAACTTGATTGTCGTTGATGGCGAAACGGTGGCATCGTAGCGAATTTGGTAGGAGATTTGTGATGAAGTCAGTGACAATTCATGAGCGACACGGGAGGCCATGGACATTGCCGCGACTCGACGTGGTTGGGTCACCCCGATCATCCCAGCGTTGTCTGGATATGAAGATCAGCATGTCTTCTCTGAGTTTTCAGTTTCAATCACCTCCATTAGGGTCACCGAAACCTGCTTCGTAGAGGAACTGTGGCACTTGCGTGGTCTTTCCGCTACCAGTCTCTCCGCATATAATCACGACGGGATTCAGCAATATTGCCTCCATAATGGGTTGCTCCTCTGCTGTGATAGGCAGTAGTAAACGAGCTTCTTCGATGTCCGCAGGCCGCGTGAATGAAATAACTTTAACACTCTTATTTTGTGAGGACGAGCCCGATGGTGACCGCTGAGGTTTCTTCAATAAATGCTCCGCCAAGGCAGTACTTGGTAGCTCCAAGTCTTCTCCTAGGGGCCCACGCATCACGGTATCATGAGATGAATGGGAGACCTTGCGCATTTTAGGAAGAGGTTGTTTGGCGACGTCTTGAACCTGTTCTGGCTGAGTATCCAGTTCATCGACAGGGGCAATATAACCCTTGGCAGCGGAGAGCTGCTTCATCGCCCATGCTTTGAAATTTGTACGTTTTACAGGCGATTCTTTGCTTGCAAACCGCGGGCTCCTGGCGCTTGGATCAGAGTCACTTTCTGATCCCGATCCTGATGCAGCGGATGCTTCGTCGTCCTCTTCGGCTTCGGCTTCCTCGTCATATTCAGAATCCGAGCTATCAAACGACGAATCAGACTCTAGCTCAGGAACGGGCTGAGCGGTTTCTTTCGTCCATCTCCGAAAGGTACTCTGGGCGAATGGGATGAGATCAGAAGCACAAACCTGTAGACGCCTGACCTGTTTGCCTTTGTCCTTCTTTGTGACGATGCGAGGAGCTATGATAGTACCGTCTGAATTTCGTCTGAGAGCTCCTCCGACCACTGAGGGCTGGACCGACTTCTCAGATGCAGCCAAGTTAGTCGAAACGTCCACAATCGGAACTTGGTCTGGAACGACAGCTTTCGGCGGGTCACGACCAAGATCTGTATCCATGACGTCGAGTTCGGCATCTTCACTCTCACTATCACCGGGACTAGTGACAGTAAAATCGTTATTTCGGCGCCTTCGCTTATTGGAACGACCTTCCATGACACGCCGGACCTCCATATCATCGGTTTTTTCCAAACGCTCGCGATGGGACATGGCCTTTCCTGTCCCAAGCGTGGAGGACGACTGCAAGTCTAAGCTCGGTACTGATGCTTGAGTCTGGCTATACAATCAGTGAGTGAAGTGTCGAAGAGCTGGGAACGGAATCGTACACCAATTTCTCAAAGATCAGCAGTCTCTCCTCTTTTCTGAGTTTTTTGTCCTGTGAGATTGGACATTAACGAATGGAGAGACCCAAGGAGTATCGTCTCACGATGTAGTTTTCCAACCTCTTCCTTTTCTTACTTGACACCTTGGTCTCTGATTGTGCTGCAAGCTACAGAAGCTTCGTTAACGAAATCGACTGGCGGGCGCATGATCCTCGTGACTTACCTCCTGGACGAGCCTCACCTTCCTCTCCTTCTCCTTCTGTTCCCTGGACTTGGGTACGATGATGTCTGCATTGGGGTCTGCAGGTTCTGCTGAAGCCGCGACTGCGTCCTGGCGCCGTTTCCCGGTCTTGCGTGAGCCTGCAGTAGATTGACGTGCCTTGGCATTGTACCGTTCTCGAATTTCCCTCATCTTGTTGGCCACTCAGCCCGAACTTGAGATTCTGATAACCAGTCGAATGCGGTCACTGCCAGTGTAATAGGCAAGCAGTAAATTTTCAAATTCATTACAAATTTGACATGTGGCCACTCTCGGTTTCGTAGTAGTCAGACAAGCGATTGCAAAACTAAAAAATACAAGGCAGTATAGGTGCAAGTACAGACAGTGGTGATTTGTGAAAGCTACACTAGTCAGGCTCCAGGCCATGCAGACAGCAGACTACAAACACAGTTTGCGAACTTTTCATAAATCAAGGAGAAGCAACGACGTAAGCATTGAAGTTGTACGAAGGTGGGTTTGGGTCAAACGTGAAATTCTGCGGCTGCAGGTCGATAATGGTCTCGCCATTTCTTTGCAGTGTTGCGTGCATAAACCCGTTAGCTTGGATAGGTAGTGAGAGCTTCGTCACACCAGCAGTGACGTTGAAGGTTTGTGACTGA
This sequence comes from Paxillus rubicundulus Ve08.2h10, assembly GCA_000827395.1. Lineage (NCBI taxonomy): Eukaryota > Fungi > Basidiomycota > Agaricomycetes > Boletales > Paxillaceae > Paxillus > Paxillus rubicundulus. Next base: position 47,969 of record KN824854.1, on the reverse strand, counting down.
GTGGACGACGTTGAAAGTGTGACAATTCCAGGAGACGCAGCCATGACAATTGCCCAGACCTTGTCCTGGGTCTATTTAAGATGCATTTAAGCGATTATAGGGAGAATGACCTTTGAGAAGTACGTACAATCTGGAAATTAGTAGGCTGGCCAACTGGATCCGGTGCAGTGGCAAGAGCTGGATGAGGACGAGACCACATTATGATTTTGTCTTTTGTAATTGCCGGATAAGATCCCGTCTTAAACGCGGCAGCGTAATATGAAGTCAAGTTAAGCCATCCTATCGGGAGTAAGTGGGTACTGAGACACAGACAGAAGTAGAAGCATAGCTTACCAGTATGATCAAACCCATCCACCCATGCCTGACTGTTTGGTTGTGCACCTTGAATGGGACCAATATAGTGGGACTCTCCGTAATCATTCCAAGTCAGGTGTTCGACGATATCGACTTGATCTCGAATTCCGACAAGAGATTCCCAACGCTTCGCATACAAGTGGTCGTCGCACAGGTATATCCACTGTGGAGAGAACTAAGGCATCAATATTATTACATTGCGGGAGGGTGTATAACTCACGTTCTTATCGTATGACTCAGGGCTATAATGTGTGAAAAACCAAGGGGATACAGAGGCCATGTACGTTTTCTGCGGGTTCATGGAATTTAAGGCGTCGATGTATTGCTGATCGGTCCCAGTCGCACCGACGAGCGATGAGAGTGGATTGGGTGCAGAGGCTATACCCGGGAACAATTCGCCAACAAGCTTGGTTAAAGATCCCGCGAACGACGTCGTGACTTGAGTAGGCCAAGCAGAGTTCCACTGTCAAAACATTATGGCTAGGTTGGATAACGAGATAGGGCATTCTCACGTTGAACATTCCGTCTATCAAGTTGTTGAAACTTTGGAAAGTAGAAGGGTCTACGAAAAAGGATGGGATGAAGTAGACAGCATTTGACCCAGAGAGCTGCTGTATAAACTGCGTCGACCATCCTGACTGAACTGACGCTTGACCAAACTTGCAGGATTCGCCAGCGAAGGTTGAGGCGAGAACACGATCGTTATACATGAATTGGTTAGGATGCGAAGCATACGTCGTAATGTAAGTTCGGAGGGTAGCAGCATCATCAGCTGTGTTGCAGGGGAGAGATCTGCTGGACTAGTGAGGGGAAGGATCACACTTGAGAAATAATGGACGCACGACATGTCAAAGGACATGAAGAGCTTGAAGCCTGTCCCGGACTGCTGGGCAGCCTCGAAGCTACCTCGGCTTAAGTTAGGTGTACCTGGAAGTGATACAAACGAGACTCACGCATTTGCAACTTGCTGAGGCTGCCAGCTATCACTTCCCACATTCAAAGCGAACGCATCGAATCCACTTTGATGTGCAAGCAAGATATCCGACTTCCAATTGTCCACGGTGTATGGGTAAGCGTTGCCGACCATGAAATGAGCCACGACATATTTAGTGGTCGAGTTTCTTCTTGTTAATGACCGATGTTTCATTTGTTGTGGAATGTGAGCTGGTGGTATCACAGAGGCAGAATAATCAGATCCGTGTGCTGGGTTGATTGGCTTGATTGGGACAGAGGTACTGAGGTTCACGAAAAGTAGCCAGCACAATATTGTGAACACGGAGGGCATGTCGAGGACTAGGGATAAACGAGGGACGACGACGAAAGATTGAAAAGAGGCTCGGCGCAGCCGTGCAGTAGTACAGACGACCAAAGGACTAGGAAAACAAAGGTTGGAGGCATTGTCAATCTCATTTTAAGAGTGAATACAAGCTTCGCCCTCAGACTGTACCTAGACTATTGTCCTGTCACAATGTCACGTGATATTGCAATTATGATAATTCATAATTGTTCCTCAAGTTCCCGCGGTTTTATGTAACAAAAAGGTCTTAAAATGACATGAAACAGACGACTCTGCTATCCAAGTAACTAGATATTGCCATATTTTTCAGACCTGCACAAATCTACAGCTCGCAGTCAAGCTTGCGACTTCCCTGCGGACTCCGTTTTCTCGTCCTGAGACTGCCTCGTTATCTCCGATCTCTCACCAAAATCAGGACTACCTACCGCAGCTTTCGACGGGTGTTCGTCACTAGTCGAGGGAGCATCTAGCTTAACGGGCTCGGAGGGAGTGGGCTCTAGTGCGGACGCGGCTTCCTCCGAGGCAGCATCGGTTTGTTCATCTGTGGATAACTCCGACGGCGAAGATGAGTCGGTGGGTTGTGTCTTCTCAACAGATGTTATCTCCGCCTTCGCTACAGCTTCTTCATATGCTTGAGCGCTCCTCGGAGAGTCGACTTCCTGGTACGACTGAGAGGTTCCAAAGAGAGAAACAGAAACGGCATGACTCACAAAGCCCTTTTCCATCGACTCCTTGACCTCCGCTCCAGAAACCTCAGTACCTTCGTCGTCAGTCATTGACGGTGTCTCTTGTGCTGGCTGAGATCCTTCATGCTGCTACATGGGAAGAATAGAGGTTATGCACATGAGTCATCCCAAGCCCGACGCACACACAAACATGGCGTACAGAATGCATGTCCTGTAAAGGGTGATGAGACCGTGGTGTCAGTACTGCGAGTTGACTTTTCACATACACGATGGTCTTCGTGCCCGTGTCCTGCATGAGGGGTCTTACGCGCGGACGGAGACACGAGATAAAGGAACTGCAGAAAATTTCGGCTCGGAGGACAGTCGAGCATTGTTCATGTACTCACTAGTGGACCGAACACCAACGCAGACCCAATCTATTGTCAGGAAGCGTGATTCACAAGTCATTTCTGGCGCGTGTTCTAGTTGGGTAAACGCACCATCCATGGGGTATCATTCCCTTCGCTGCCATGGCCAGCGTGAGACTCGGAGCTCGTCATGCGCCTGCTGAACGCTACGCGCGGACGAGTGCGAGGAGTTACCTTGACAGGGGAGCGCAAAAATGGAAGGAGACGCTGGGCGGGTCTGGACATCTAGAGGAGCTTTTTTGGACGAGAAAAGGAGGGATAATAAGGATAGAATGGACGGTGTGCTGAACTAGGAGCAACTTGAAGTACTTTTGAGAGCAATAAAGTTCGGTGACGCTGTGCTCGAGGCCAGTTGTGTGTGAACTTTCGCGGAGAAGACCGGAAAAACATCCCCACGTCGGTGACAGCAGCGGGATTACCACCAACAGAACCTCAACGTCAGTCCTTGTGCGGTCTTGTCGAACTTACTAACCACAACATCGCTCGGTACTTTGTCCTTGTTTCAAACATACAGTTATACGGTGAACGTGACGAGAACGTGGTTAGAACAACGAAAGGGAAGACCGATATGTATGCCAATCTCTATCTGGCTATCACTTTTGATTCATCATTTCGACCTCTGTATCACTCTCGTCAAAAGGATCGGGATTGCTGACGACCATAAACCTTCTTCTGGTGGTGCGCTGCAAGCCCACGTCCTCGTTCTGATACTGCACCGAAATCGAGTCAGCACAACAAACTATCGCCACAGACGGCGAGGTCCTACCTTTGACCGCTCCTGCCATTGGTCTTGTATTTGCACCCCTCGCCAATGCGACCCCCCTCCTAATCGATCCTGGTTGATTTTTGTCACACAATCCCTTTCCTGTATCCCCCGTTCTGCTCGTGTCGACCATGATCTCGAGAACCCTGTGTATCGAACGTCGCCACGACACCGCCTGTTCGGTTGATTCTTCCATGGTCTGCGCTGCGTTACAAACTCCACCGCGCAAGCTATAAAATTTCGAAGGAACCCCTGGATGAGGATCATCGATACAGGTGAGCTGCAGCTTTTTAAGAGTGCAATCCATTGAACCCTCACCAGTATTGTCATTTCCTCTTCGTGGTTGCGCTGACCATGAGGATGTCCCGGTGCTTATACATTGCAGGGTGATTTAAGTAGGGTGGTGCGCGTGCACATAAACGAGCACAACGAGGACTACCCATTCGGTCTCCACTGATCTACCCTTCGTGGTGATGCATTAATCTTGGGTTAATTTCCATGCGACACGGGTTGAGGTTCGCCGCCGTCGGATGTGGTGCTTGGTTATTTAGCCAGCAGACGGTATGTATCAGCACTATTTGCATACTATGGTCTTCTGCCTACAGGCATTTAGCATATGGTGATTAGGTTGAGGAAGAAGGTAGTTTGTCAAGGACCAACAACATTTCGAACTCAGTATCTCCACCCACTTCATGTAGCTTTGGAGAACTGCCCCTCACCGGCAAGCACATATTTTTTGCTCGGTTACCTGGAGTGCCCACTCGAACCTGGTGTCCTAGGCGTGCGAGCGTCTATGTAAGTGGATGCCGCACGCTCTTCAGCACTCCCAGCAGGACGGAAGATATCGATACCCACTGGTTAATTCGCCTACCGCATGTGGTTCGCGTGGCCCGGGTGTCGCCTTGTCGATAATACGTATGAGTGCACGGTTGCAGCGTCTTCTGGCCTCACCGAGACATGCGGGTATGTCAAGGCACTGCTCCGGGAAGGCAGTGTTCTTATTGCCGCACGTTCTGTGCTCATCTAACTTTCAGGTGGGCGAATGTTTACGTTGTATTGACGTCTTCATACCCTAGGCATACGGGTGTGTGCGAGTGCGGTTCTGGTTCGTGATCTTCTTTCCGCTCTTTCGTAACGCGGAGAACGACGACGGCGCTCAAAACTGCCTAAGATCGATTCATATACCTCGGAGATCTCGGCGACCGTGGATGTATAGTGCTGTTCACGGCTTTGTGGTGTTCTTGAAGCTTTTGACGCGCAGATACGTCATGAGGTATCAACAGATGAAGAATTCTTCAACGATGTGATGTCCGTTATCATGGCTAACCTTGGGCGACGGGCAGCTCACCTTGGTCAACTCGTGTGCATTGTTTTCTGAGTCGAGTTTCGAGTCGGGTTAGCAGGCATCCAGACTAGCTGTGCCGCCAAAGGTTTCTCCCCAATTGATCCTCGAGGACTGTTGCTTTTTTGGTCTCTTTCTTCGATCCCAAAGGCTAGGATGTCAAATGGCTTCCAAGTCCCATACCTTGTCGGGTCGGCGCTGGGAAGGCCGGGCTAGGATGCTGTTACCAATTCCATCGCAGTGAAAGAGGCCCGGGAGTGTCACGCTCACCGATGGTGGCAAGACCTTGGTCACACTGGAGATGAAGATGTAGAGCCTCCAGGATCACCATTTTTTAAGTGACGCTAAACCACACCACTGAACGTGAGGCTCTTCAAGAACTTGTGAAGCAGGCCCGCCTAGCTCAATTGGCCAGAGCGTCAGACTTTTACGGCGGGCAATACCTCGTGATCTGAAGGCTGCGAGTTCGACCCTCGCGGTGGGCTAGTTTCCAATTCTTTTTTGTCAGATCTCTCTGCTACTACTAGTACCAATCTTATTGTCCAGGACAACATCATGGGAGGAGTATACTGGACGTATGTATTGCGGACATCGTAAGATACATGTTGGGCAGATAGTGCAGGCGAGTAGTCTATACAGGTCGACAGGTACAACAATCAACATGTCCATCATGATGGTGTCGGAAGTAGGAACATACAAACGAAACAAAAAAGGAAAAGAACCTGAAATTACATGCATACACATGATGGGTGTTGGCAAACATATAAAACCATTTACGAAGGGCCATATTTGTCTTGGTGAGAAGGGAAAAGTGCTGCCAAGTATTCTAGGAATCTGCTGTGGGTGAGCGTGTAGATGAATGACCATGGGGCATAGCGCAGATCAGTGAGGTGGAAGTGTTGGACATTGAACCGAAACGCTTGGCCATTCCACATGTATCATATGTCATGGACAGTCTAAGGAAATATCCCCAAGAACGACGAATTGGTTTTTCATCGATAAATAGGTGAATGACCTCTTTGTGAAGGTTCCCGATAGGAGAGTTCTAGCCATGTCTGGCATGTTGCCATAGCGATCCCAGCCGCACATTTCAAGTAGGTTTATAGTATATCGTCGTGAGAAACTGCTATGTTTGTGAGTTATGTGAGGGATGAATGCAAATGAAGCACGATTACCTTCTGGCGATAACGCGTTGTGTTCCCGACAGCGAGCACACCATTGCGTATTGCGCTTGTACTCAGGTGATGGAGTACTACGTGGGATGGAACGGGGAGTACACTGGCGTCATCCGATAGCCCAGGACCATCCAATCCGAGACGGGTGTGAGCCTGAGACGGAGTTGCAAGGTGAGCTGTGGTTACATCCGTTCCGCTCGCTGTGGTGATAGGAATTGACGGACGCTCCGCCTCCCCAGCTTTGTCATCTTTATAGAGATCGCGCGCAAGAGTGCTGGTCATACCAAGCAGTGATCGCCCTTGCTTTCGTCTGTGTTCTCTTTCGCGTTCCCTCTCACGCTCTCGCTCACGGCCCCTTGTCGAAGGTGGGGGCTGCCCAGCTTTGGTGTTCAAAATCAGTTTGTCTAGATGCCTAGGGAGAACTGGAGCTGGAGGGATATTTGGCGCAGGGACGTGTGGCTGGTGGCTGTTAGCGTAGCCTGATTGGTCGTACTCTGCGGCAGCGGTGTAGGCAAGATAAGCCTCCTCTTCACGAGCAGCGGCCACGAGCCCAGCGGGAATTTGGTCTGTCCACTTGGACGATGTTCCCGTGGGATCAGAAGCAAAGGGAGTGTCGATCATGGAACCATGAGTAGAAGTTGTGCTTGACCAGAAGGAATGTACTTGTACATGAACGGGCTGCTTCGCAGGTGTGGCAGGCACGACTGTGGGTTGCGGTGGTGTCAACCCAGAGATTGAGACTGCGACATAATTCGCGAGGGTGCCTTCGTCATCGACAGCTGTGGGGAGATCATTGGCTAGGCGCCATTGCTCGTCGACGAGGAAACGAATATGGTGTGTCCCAGGCATGAGTGATACCCAAGTAGACCACGAAGTATCCTCTGGGGGGTTGCTGCTTTGTGGATCAGTAACACGAAAAAATCAATACAACTCGTACATACTTTGATTCCATTGGTTGGCGGCCTTTCCAGTTGTCATCACCCGCGCGGGCGAGGACAACAGATTTTCCTCCACCATGCCAAGTGATTTTGACGTTCACAGTTTCTTTTGGTTCATCAAAGGAAGGAGTGGGACGATTACGGATAGGCTGGCCATTTTCGTCTATGTCATCGGTGGTGGTAGCAACAAATTCTTCCTCGGCCCTGTGCAGTGCTAGGGGGATTGTTGAATGAACAGTCTCCTGGACAAACTCCTGTGGATCAGGGTCCGCGGATGGCTCGATCTGGCTCTCGGCGAATAGCTCCTGCATGCGGGGCTGCGGGGCAGCCTGAGCACGGGAAGCAAATGAATGTGTAGAATTGTATTTCAGGGGAGCGCCTCGAAGATATACGCTACCTCGAGCGCGGTGATGATAATGATTGACTGGGATATGGGTCGACGGGGGCTGATCAAGCAAGAGTTCCGCAGAGTAATTGGACGTATTGGTCTCTCGTGCAATATTCGCTTTTACATTGGGTTGCCTGCCACGAGGAGAAGTTCCAGTGTTTGACGCATTATTCATTGTGCCATTGTTAGAGGTTGGAATCGGGATTGGGATTGGGGAAGTGGTTCTCGGTGGTCGGCGGTATGAGGATAAGGGAGATGAATTTGCAGAGCCTTGGTGAGAATTTGAAGGAGTCAAAGAGAGTAATGCAAGATCTGGCAGCTCGAGAGATTTTTTCTTGGTGCGTAAGGAAGGGTGAGGATGGTTGGGGTTAGGAGACGGTGAATGAGACTGAGGATGTTTGCGACTGGGCGAATCGATTCGCCTAGTTGGGACTGGTGACGGGCGGCTGTGGTTCGTGTTAGATGTTGTGTTTCCCATCGCGCTGATCGTCGCGCCCGTCCTCGAAGACTCGTTTGTACCCTAGGTATGCGTCGCCAACAGTGAGCTCGATGGACGTAAAAGAAAACGGTCGATTGAATTCTTGTTGTACCTGATAGCATTAATAATGTTATTATTATATGTTGAAAATTATTTCCATTGATGATCCGCTTTTGACATGATGCATCAAGCTTCAAGAATCTCAGCGTGGCGCACTCCGCCTTCCTCTCTTTGCGGTCTACCACTATCCTGCACTTCAAACGCGTTATCATGGCCGATATGAGTGCACCGCAAATTATTACGGAAAATGCGTCTGGGCCCCCCTCCCGGACCTCAATCTCCAGCGATGTAGTCGAATCCAGCTCTGGACTACTTATTCCCGAGTCCAGAGACGGATTTTACGGTTATAATGACGAAAAGAGCCTACAGCAAGTACGTTGCTAATCGGCTCCAATCAGGGCCAGATCTGTGATTCTGCTTCTTGACTAGATGGAAGAGAAAAGATGGGCTCATCGACGCACATCTGATGTCTCTGCTGTCCTCTCGGATAGTACCCCATCAGCTGGCGGGAGCTTTGGGCTTTCAGCAATTCGCGAGTCCTTAAAGCCCCCGGTGAGCGAGGAGCAGCAGAACACGTCACCTTTCGCCGAGGATGAAGATAAATTGCACACTGTTGAGCCACAACTGCAATGTGCGAGTTTTCTGAATCATTTCGGACAGTAAGAGACAACTGAGGCCCAATCCAGTGCAGGCTTCCATTACGCCTGAGATGGTACGGGCTTTCGAGCACTTCAAACGATGCCTCGGGCTACGCGACAAGTATATAGCGAGATCCCTCCAGAGACTCGGTGACAACCCTAGGGATCATGACGGTAACTTCAAAGGAATAGCTGAGGGGTCTGCAGACGTCTCAGGTGTAACACCGAACGCCGACTGCACCAGGGATCAAGTTCTGGAGAGCCCATACGAGCCTTGGAAGATCTACCCTAAGCCTCCCCCGCCGCACTGGCACTTTTCTCCCAAAAAAGATGTCTTCACTGCTGATGGTCACGTCACTCCAGAGGACGACGAGTTTGATTTTTCGACGTGTCAGATACCAGGGCCACAGTCGTGGGAGTTTGAGATTGATAGTAAGGGAGTGTACCAGGTGTATCTCACTGCTGCAGGTGCGTGTGGGTCTGTCTTACTCTTCATACATCTGAAAAATATACCATAAGCCTCGGATAAACAGCCGCTCTTTGAGATTCCATCCATCAGGGAATACTTCGTTGATCTCGATTACGTTCTTGAGGTCATATCTGACGGTCCCGCCAAAAGCATAGCGTACCGGAGGTTGAAGTACCTTGCAAGTAAATTCGAGATGTACACCCTGCTCAACGAATCTCAAGAGCTGGCTGCCATGAAAGTTCGCAGCTTCCACCAACTCCATTGTTTTGAGCTCACGATACGATTTCTAGAGCGTGCCTCACAGGTTAGGCTTGAACTATATCATATCTGGCGCCTCTGACACTTATCTTTAGAGATTTCTACAATCTCCGTAAAGTGGACACGCATGTGCATCTGGCCAGTTGCATGAACCAGAAACATCTGTTGCGGTTCATCAAAGCAAAGATGAAACGCAGTTCGCATGTGAGTTTCCTTACCTCACGCTGAACCTGCGCCAATCTCGGTCTTTAGGACGTTGTGATTTTTCGGGATGGGGCTAAGTTAACCCTCGAGCAAGTTTTCCAGTCGCTGAAATTGAGCGCTTACGACCTTTCCATCGATACACTTGACATGCATGCTCACCAAGATTCATTTCACCGGTTCGACAAATTCAACCTCAAATACAACCCAATCGGAGAGTCCAGGCTTCGAGAGATATTCTTAAAGATCGACAACCTTATTGACGGACGATATTTTGCTGAACTCACCCGAGGTACGCACCCTTCCCACGATTGGATTCGAATTCTAAAATTTCTTTCCAGAGGTCATGACAGATCTGGAACAGAGCAAGTATCAAGTAAGCATGGATGTGGCCATATCTGGATTGCAGTCCTTACACATTCCACTAGAATTGCGAATGGCGAGTCAGCATATACGGGAGATCCGTGGATGAATGGGACAATATTGCCAAATGGGTAATCAACAATAAGTTGTTCTCACACAATGTTCGCTGGCTTATTCAAGTGCCGCGATTGTACAATGTGTACAAAGAAAATGGTGTGGTCAATACTTTCGAGGATATCGTCATTAGTAGGTCCCTGCACCCCTCGTTCGGTGGCAGCAAGTTTGAACTCAACCCCCAGACGTATTCCGGCCATTGTTTGAGGTGACAAAAGATCCGACATCGCACCCCGACCTCCATGTTTTCCTTCAACGTGTCGTCGGCTTTGACAGCGTGGACGACGAGTCAAAGGCAGAACGTCGTATCCATCGCAAGTTCCCGTTCCCCCGTGACTGGGATACTGCACGGAACCCGCCTTTTTCGTACTGGTAAGGTTGTCATGTTCACTCTTTCCTGTGCCTTCTGAACACTGCTGCGCTACAGGATTTATTATATGTACGCAAATATGACCAGTCTTAACCATTGGCGCCAAGCGCGTGGTTTCAGTGCGTCACGTTTCAGAGTGTACTGCCATTTTTTCTCATTCTCACGACAGACACATTCGTATTTCGACCTCACGCTGGAGAAGCAGGCGATACCGACCATCTCACCGCCGCTTTCTTGACCTCACACTCGATTTCGCACGGCATACTTCTTCGCAAGGTGCCCGCCTTGCAATACCTTTTCTACCTAAGGCAGATCGGTCTCGCGATGAGTCCTCTTAGTAACAATGCGCTATTTCTCACGTACGAACGCAACCCACTCCCGGATTTCTTCAAGACTGGATTGAACGTAAGCCTGAGCACCGATGATCCCCTGCAGTTCCATTTCACCAAGGTATTCCCATCATTATGCAGGGGTCTCGTAAACTGACGTCAGTACATTTGCGATGAACCTTAGGAACCTCTACTGGAGGAGTATAGCGTCGCCGCCCACGTAAGGAACATTCAATGAGAATGCAGGAACTCATTTCATATTGTGACACAGATATATAAGTTACCGCAAAGTTCGCTGGCCGAATTAGCCCGTAACTCTGTTATTCAAAGCGGCTTCGAGATGGAAGTTAAACGCCACTGGCTAGGCCAAGAGTGGTATTTGCCGGGAGCCGCTGGAAATGATATCCATAAAGTGAGCCAATGTGCAGGCACCCGGTTCTATTTTCATTGACCGACAATGATGCTGCGCACCCATCACATGTACAGACGAACGTGCCAGACATCCGAGTGGCGTATCGGCACAAGACACTGGTTGAGGAACTGGAGATGATCAACGTAAAATCACCGAATCCAGATTCTTGAGTCTTGAGCGCCAAACGACAAATTAAGCAAAAAAAAAAGCCAAGGGGGGTACCGTGGTATGCTCGAAAAAAAGGAATAATTTGTATGATCGTCCTTGGGGGGATAGCATGTACCACTATAACTGTCAATTTTCCAAATACTTTGTCGAATCCAAGTACTGGTAGATCGCGATAGTACTAGTGGTACTTTACCTTATGTAACGCCACCACTGTTTCATCAATGGCCATATGGGTTTCCAGTGATGGGTTGATGTGTGTGAGTGAACCAGTGTCACCAGCCAGTGACTGGTTGACCCACAGCCTAGCGGAACCAACAAGCACCTGGAGCACTTGGTACTACTCGAATTTCTCGGACCAGGAATGTTCCCGACAACTGATCTAATACCAATCATCATGGAGACGCGAGTCACACTGGCACAGATGGCAGAGCTCCCCACTTCAGTATGCATGGCATCTGAGTTCGTCGCGCTGTCACTAGGATGATTGACAAATTCCCATCATTGCATTAGTTTTCCTGTGCTACTCGGTATGCTACAAAAGATCGATTCACTCATCTATAACAATGCTTAATCCTTTCCCCTGCCAGCGTGCCAAGAGTACTACTCGATTCATTCCGGTGAATAATCGTCAACCCACCAGTGCTATCCAACCGCTAGCTATCGTTCCAGTGACAGACTACGCTCAGGCTCTCGCGCTACTTCCCAGCGTCGTCGTCTTTGAACCATGCCAGAAACAAGATCGAGTGGTATGCCTGCAGGCGGCCCGGCTCGACCACCCCGTATGATTGTCCTTTGTTTTGACGGTACTAGTGGTCAATTCGACTCCGCGGTATGCCCTCATACAACTGGTGCCGAGGCAATTACTGAACAAGCACAGAACAGCAACGTGGTCAAATTCTATGCCCTCCTCCGCAAAGACTGCCCAGAGCAGCAGTTAGTATATTATCAGGTATGTTTCCGATGGGCTCCGTACAGGTGTTTCCACGTTGACGCTGGGAAAATGCAGGCAGGCATTGGCACCTACTTTGCACCTGGTGTCGTTTCTCCGTTATGGACTCCTTTGGCACAGCTTCTGGACGAAGCTGTAGCTTGGTAGGTGCACTCGTCGATCCTCAGTAGTAATCCCTCACGAAACGCGGATGCTCAGGTATTTAGATGCCCATGTTATGGGCGGGTACAAGTACCTAATGGAAAACTATCGTCCCGGTGACAAAATATACCTATTCGGTAGGTGGTACGTTGTTTCATCGTATACCGGCACTAATTCGAAAGTAGGCTTCTCTCGCGGGGCGTACACGGCTCGAGCATTAGCTGGAATGCTGGGCAAGGTATACAAGGCAACTGCCAGTAATCCCTGTGATCCACAATGTTGAATCACATTCCCACAGGTCGGACTGTTGCAAAGGGACAACGTCCAGCAAGTCAGTTTCGCCTACAAGGCATACATGCGGTCAGACAAAGAGGGCATCAAGCTTGCCGCCAGATTCAAGAGAACTTTCTCACAGGAGGTGGCAGTTGACTTCGTAGGCGTATGGTAGGAGGCGTTTAACAAGCGCAAACGTTTATCTTCGTTATTCACATAATGATGTTAGGGACACGGTGCAGAGTACGGGAGTGCTCGTCAACCGCATATTGCCATTCACGGATTCGAACACTTCTATCAGGGTATTCCGACAAGCCCTTGCTCTCGACGAAGTATTTATCTTCCCACGTGTTAATCCAAGCCTTACTTATCTTTCGCCCTAGCACCGTTCCAGATTCAGACCAAATCTGTATCACTGGCCCACCCCAAATATTGACAGTGATTCAGAGGAGACCCCACTGAGTGTCGCTCAGCAAGCGGCTGGACTGGGGAAAGCGGCAATCCAAACAATCAAGGCGATGAAGTCGGCAATTTTGAGCATTGTGAACAGACGTGAGAAAACGGGGACGACCCAGACGAAGAATTATGGTTCCTTGACGGAACGGAGTGAAACCGGGGACGTTGCTCGGGTGCCTGACGGCGAATTAATTTCCGAAGCGCCCCAGTCCGCCATGGAGTTTGTGGCCGAAGAGTCATACCCACTCACAGATGTCCTGGAGGTGTGGTTCGCAGGCTGTCACAGTGGTGAGTCTCAGTGTCGCCTACTCGTTTCTGAGTTAATCATTGTCTTCCCAGACATCGGGGGTGGAAATGTTCAGGATGACGTTAAGGTGTCTCTGGCACAGATCACGCTGCATTGGATGGTGGATCACGTCATCCAGTCAAACTGTGACATTCTCTTCGACGGTGCAGCGCTCGCTCAGATCGGCTATACAGCTCCTGCGTGTATTCTCAAACCACAGGTTACCACCGTTCCTGAGGAGACACCGCTGAATGTAAATGGTCCCAACCCTTCTCCCGTCACCCTAGCACCGCCGAGCGCCGACACAACGGCAGTCATCAAAGAGAGCATCGGTCATATCGACCATAAACTGGCGAAGGAGCCCAGCCAGGCTGCATCTGAACCTTCTCCTGAGCTTTCCAATGCACTGGCTCCACTATTCGACGAGCTGAAGCTAAGCAAATGGTGGTGGCTGCTAGAGGTCACCCCTTTCTCCTACACTTGGCAAGATTCCGATGGAGTTTGGCACCGTAAAATGAGGTAGGCACACAAAGTGCTGTTTGACTATCCAAGCAGCTGACTTGCAGCGCTAGCTTCAACTTCGGCAAGGGTCGCGTCATACCCTTTAAGCAGCCTAAATTCCATCATACGGTCAAGGAAAGAATGGCTTACCAGCCACTCAATTACAAGCCACGGGCAATTTACGATCATCACGAAGTTTATGTTTGACCAGCTTCTATGATTGGTTGGAGAGCTTCCCCAGACTCCGGAGAGTGGTTCCGTTATTCAGTATGTACTTATGAAGGACTTAGTGTACTGGCATGATCAGCTTAATGTCTCGTTATTTCTTGAATGTTCTACGTAATATTGCCTAGTGTTTTGACTTACCTTCAAATTCCAGGTGTGCTAACAGAGTTTTTCTTGAGACGGAAATCCGCTCTAGGAACAGCGGGAGATACTGAAGCACCTGTTGTCAACGTGTATGATTTGAAAGAAATAGACTATAGCGGTAAACGACCAAGACTTCATCGACAAACCTAAGCGCTTATCGAGGATTCATCAAGCAGACTCTTTTGGTATAGCTCAGTGTAACGACGACGTCTGATGGAGTCCAATTAAAAATGACACTGCCCGTCACGACACTACATCTGTGCATGGTCAGGTTCTTATCGACCATCTGTTCCTTACTGATGGACGAGTACCTGTACCCTACAAATAGCGGCTTGACTCTAGTTTTTCCCTTGTGTTCTTTTTACCCACAATTCAGACGTTACCCACGGCTGCGATTGTTCTAAAGTCACTCTTCTCTTGTGTCACCAAGCCTACTAGCTACTTGTCACACTCAGGGACCTGCCTTTTTCGTGTCTACCAATCACAACTCTGCATTGCACGGCAGGAGTCAACGTAAAGGGACGCTGTCTCTGATGCGATCTCTGATGTTGGTGTGTGCGTAATCTACAGTGGCGCTCAGGAGAGCGCTGGTTCGAGGAAAAACGCTCTTACGCACGTCCTACAGTCGTAGGGGATGTGGGCTCTGAACTGTTGGGTGACCTCCTGCTACAGGGGACCTGGGCAACTTAGTACCCAGATTAGGTCGGCTGCGAGGCTCCGAGATCAGGGTCCTGGTCGCAGAGCTAGCGACCCGCAACCTAGCATTCCCCAACGAGACGTCGGGTCACGCACCGTATCGTCGTGGCCAGGCTCTCGCAGCGGTGTCCCAGATTCGACGCTCGAGCAGTCGGCGAAGGATATGTTCCGGGATTTCAATGCAGTGTCCAGTTTTTGTCAGGGATCAGTGCGTGGTGTGTGATGTCCTTGAATGCATGTGAGTTGAACTTCGACCTGCGCTGAGGATGCGATGGACACAAAGGTAGCCCGGGCCTACTAGGATTACCGTGACAGCAACGCTGATGCATCGCCCCCTTCACTAGTATAATGACAGTGCTTTGATGCACCAGTATACCAGTAGCCTGGCCAGGATCTAGTTGGATAAGTAACCCACGAAATGGATGAAGAATCCATCCATCTACTTATTATCTGCGTCCACCATCTCCTCATGGCTGCGATTACCAACTTGACTATCGTCGATGACCGCGACCCAGGAATTACATGCTCTTACTCGACCATCCGGCGTGGCGGTACCTGACAGGAATATGATGGTACCACAACTGGTCTCGATCCTCGAGACACTGCTACCTACTACTTCAACGGTACGGTATCATTTGAGTTTATCATAAAGCATGCTGGCGTTGAATTCACTGTGAAACTTGCTGTCCAGGTTCGAGCATAGCTTCAGAACTTATGGACCCATAACTGATTTGGGACCGCCAGTCGCCGTCCATCAGGTGGACAATGCGCCTGCCAGGCTGCCACTACTATCACCGCTCCCATCACTCAGCAGACACTTTACTGTCAAAAATTTCTGGACATCTTCACAACTATCACAGTTATCCCCAGGGAACTTCCACGAGCTGATTATAATTGCGGTATCTCAGAATGATACCCCACTATGGATTGATTATTTGGCTTATCCAGGTGAGCATGATACGCTGAATAGGCTCAACACCAGATTATCTCGTGAAGCGACATCCACCGCAACCAGTTCAGCCGTGGCATCCATCGAGCCCCATCACTGCCTCGCTGACGACCTCCGCCGTTCCTACCAGTGCTAGCATCTCATCGACATCTCCTATTATCTCGTCACACCATCTGGATCATTTCAGAACTCATTTTCCAGTAAAAACTTGAGTGCCATCACAGCAGGCATCACCGTCAGCGCAATTGCCGTTCTTTGGGTTATTTCGGGTCTCCTTACGACATCAACGGGCCCGTCGTGCTGCTGAACGCGATGCTATCCAACGAAGTAACCCTTGCTAACACTCATTATATTTTGGGACGACTGACACACCCTTGAATACAGCCGTCATCCGAGAATAATTCAACTCTTCTCAGAGACCTATGCAACATGTGGAAACGGGTTCTTACGCAAGCGTTCCGCCAAGATTACGCACGCCTGAGGATTTGAGGACCTTCCCAGACGCAACCAGGATATTTGATGGAGGGGTTAGTCTCTTGGGGGTACCCTGGATATCCCCCCTGAAAACCAGGACCATTAATAATATTGAGTCGGGCGGTCTGCACCTTATACATTCGTTCAACACACTTCATAGCGCATCGGAATGGTTGTTAACAGCGAACGTAATAGCGAGACCATCCAAGTTGGAATTACTGCAGGACGAGTATCCAGAGTAAGTGCCATAGACCTCATACATGACAATCTATGTTCTCGTGGCATAGAACAAGAGATGGTCGATGAAGCCCCATATGCAGTCCCAGCGTAGCGTAGGCCCCACAACCGCATGTCCAACTTCTAAAAAGAAACAATAACGATGGACTTCCACGGTCGGCTTCCATTTCATCTGACACTTCCGAGATTGGTCTAGCATTTCAGACATAACGGAATACTGGGCTTGTTATAAGAGCTCTGTTGAACATGGAATTGCCAACTTGAAGTTCTCTTACGTTGTGAGCAACCTGCTTTCCAGTCGACATGATGTTGTTCAGTCGCGCTCAGAGTTCCAGTAAGCCCTTCCCGAACTCAGGTACCTCCTGACAAAGACTGAGGAGCTTATTCTTATTGATCTCGGTCTGGCAGCACCACCAATACGTTATCCAATGGCACTCACCGCCATCGCCTTGCTGCTGTCAGTAGCCGCCATCACGTCGTCGAACGGTGCAGCTGCCTCTCTATTGAGACGTGCTCCCGAAGACTTTACCAGTGACACTATTTGGTGCAACGGACTCTGGGCTGGGTGTGGCAACCTGTGCCCAGCAGACGCCCCACATTTCGAGACTCGCCGGTCTTGTACTCTGAATGGCCAACCCGCGGTTGAATACTGGTGTTGCTACGATTAACACTCGTAGGGGCGATCGCCACTGGTACTCGAGGAAGGCTTTGTGATTGTGAGTTGCGGTAAAATCAGAGCACATTCGAATTTAAAGCTGTACTCGTGTATAGTCCAAGGAGACTCTAGATGTAGCTACGAGATTGATCAAAGTCGACGGACTCGATAGCTAGGCAGACCGATTGATAGGGAGATCGTTCTTCTCATGCATAGAGTGGAGGCGTACCTCGTGCAGGTGCGGCAATCATACATAAAGATCTATTTACGAATTACAGTACTTGAACGTTCAGCAAGGGATGGGGTAAACTTGAACAACCAACTTGCACCCTCGGTAATGTGGTTTATGACTTCTATAATACAAAAACGCGAGATAAAGATGTGCGACGGGGACGAGTAGCAAATGACAAGTGGTATGAACTGCGGAATGATTGACCCAGACGGTGAAGCACGAAGTTGCAAGCAAAACGAGAAGACAACTCAGAACGTGTTCGCCCATGTCTCGAGATCAAAGGTAGACGCTCGCGCCTGCTCTATCCATTCGTGTTTCTAGATCGTGCTCGTTAGTATAGCTTGCGTAACGTCCCCATCAAGAAACATACTAGTAATTCCTTCGGGGTCTTTCGTGCATCGGGATCTTTCAACAAGCAGCTATCTACGAAGTCTTCTGCCTCCTTGGGGAACCGGCTTTCGGGAGTCAATCGAGGAGCAGGCTCGTTGACGATGTGCTGAAGTAGCTCCAGGATACTCATCATCATGCCACCACCCTGTAGACTAACACCCTTGGATTTTCGCCGGTCCTTCTTTTCCTTTTCTCTCTTGGCCGACAAACCCATCGAACCTGGCGAAAGTGTCCCTTCAAAATCAGAGAGGTCAGAGTCATCGGCAGACTCTGAGAAGGGAAATCGGCCCAGTGCTAGCTCAATCAATGAGATTCCCAGTGACCAAACATCAGACTTGACGGTATATTGAGCCCCTTGAATACGCTCGGGCTAAACGACATTGAGATGACGGAGCCAAGACTGCACAATGGGAGACATACGCTCATGTAGGTCGATGTGCCTACAAAGGTATCCGCGATCGAATTGATGAGTTCTCCCGATACACCAAAGTCGCAGATCTTAATCTGACCCCGTGAGTTGCAGAGGATATTCGATGGTTTGATGTCTAGGTCAAGCACGTCGATGTGAGTCCAATGGTTGGAGATATCGAATGCATACCGCGATGAATGATACGGTGTATATCATAGAGGTATGTCAGACCCTCTAGCACAGCCAACGCGACGTGTCCCACAACCTCGATATCAACAGCCCCAATTTTCTTGTAGATCCCGTCAAGAGACCCCTTGTCCATGAACTCCATGCAAATGCAAATGTTTGGGTCGGACAAGAATGCGCCATAAAAGGATATGATGTACGGGGAGTGACAATCATGCATGATGTGAAGTTCGCGCAGAATTTGTTTCCGGACGGACGGTTTTGCATCAATGAGGACGATCTGTCAGCAGCCAGAGAGGAGATGTCAGTAATTGCGAGTAAAGCGGCGATGGTTACTCACCTTCTTGGCCATGATGGTTTTGGTAGGGACGTGCTCGACCTTTTTGACACTCCCACCATTCCCTTGGCCAAGTTCCTGGAGGTCCTTAAGATCCTCGTTTCGGAGGTCATAACGCGTCTCCGCATTCATATCCAAATTTGCAAGGGTATTGGACAGCGTGGTATGATACGTATTCCTACGCGTGGATGCTGAGCCTGTGACGGGTGCTGATGTAGGGCCGCCAACTGAGAGCAGATTCCCATCAATGTCGCTGGCTGCAGGAGTTTGACCCAGTTTCGGGGCAGTCAGAGTCATGGGCGGTGGTCGCTTTTTGCCTTTACCTGCCACTGTCGTAGGTGGGGCGACGCGTGTGGGGATCGGTTCAGGCGGTAGTGGGGGCTGGATGACATCGAGTTGAAGAGCCTTGAAGTTGCGTTTCTTGCGGATGGGGGTGGCCATTGTCTCCTAATCCGATCAATACGAGCAAATGCAGCCTCTAACTTCACAGACCAAAGTTGAAGGAGAAATGGCAAAAGGAAACGTTATTGAAGGAACTTACCATGCGGCTGCATCTGGATTATGTAATCAATACCTTGAGAACTTGGTGACTGCGCTGTCAGATCTAACATTTATGCGAGCGTCCATCATAGCGCCTAGAGCTCTTGTGACGTTTCATTTCTGGTTGGATGTCCCTGGGTCAACTGCAGAGTTGGCCGTTGTTAGTCTCATTACTACGAATGAAGTACAGGGACCTTGGGCTGGGCAGTCACAACCTATGCATGACTCCGAGGGAGCACTAAACCTAATGGCTATCTACCTATGTTTTTACTCGTTCCTTGCGTCCTTCTCAGCGTTGTCGTATGTAGTCATTAATCATCCGAGTCAATATCGCTAAATACGTGAATACAGTAGCGGCTTTGTCGCTTGGGATCAGGATTTGGTGATTGTGCAGGGTAGGTATCAACTTCCATTACAAAGTGGGAAAGGCGTGTGGAGACTGTGCGATGTCGTTCTGCGATATGACTGTGAATAAAACGACCGATCATATAGCCATTCCTGCTGGCTCTCCCGACTCCGTCTCCTGGCTCAACCTCCCGCCAGAATGATCAGCGATTACAAACTGCTCGTTCTCAGGCACCTCCACCAGTATGCTCACACTCGGATGGAGGTGGGTGGGCGGCATGGGTGATGAGGGCAACTGGATCGTGGAGCTTCCCAGGTGCTTTGCGCTAGTGGGTGTGGATATTGATTTCGTGGACGCGACGCTGGTAATACTCGAGCGTGAGAACGAGAACCTCGAAGCTCTGTTTGACCAAAGCGACTGTATTTCAGCACCCAACGAACTCAGCGCCGCTTTCGTATCCGCCGCAGCCTGCGACACGCTAACAGGTCGCTGGGGTGAGAGTGCACTCGCGGTAGAATCTCTGGAGGGTTGGCGGGATATATTAATGCCTGACTTTATGATATCCGGCGAGGACGTGGAGAGATCAGCATCAGATTTCGTGATCTCAATTGGGGTACCATAAGAACCGTGTGTCACTCCTGGTGTTGAAGTGGAGCTGACGGTTCGTTGTTGCCATCGGTCACGAACACCTTCAACAGCTTTGAACAAGTTGTTTGAGCTGGCGGAAAGTGTCCGTGAGATAGCTTCACGCGTTGGAGCTAGCTGCTGCTCCAGTTTGAGGTCTTGGATACCTTCGGCAAGCCGTAGCCCTATATCAGAAACCACTGACGGTTTCTCATTGCAGGGATGCCTAGTGAAATGATAGTGAGGACAATAAAGCTTCAACCCGTTACAGAAAACTGACCGGGGTTCAACAATATCAAACAGCATTGGATCGGTTGACCGATCCCAGACTTCATACGCGTTTGTCTTGGTAAACTCGACTATCCATACAGCGTTGAAATCTTCCAGTGTATTGACATCACCACCTGAGAAAGCGTTAGATTTGAAAGTATGTGGGTGGCTGCTAACCTACCAGTTCCTGCGATTATAGTCCCGTTTCCCTTGCTCTTTGATATGAACTCCCGATAACGCACTGATGCAAGTGCTGCGGAAACATATTCCTCAAACTGTCCTTACGTTCAGATGACTTCTTCCCATCTTCACCGATATTAATCTGACACACCTTGGCCCTGAGGTAATCGTCGCTACCCTTGAAACTTCAAAGATCTCGGCATCAAACCATCAACTTTGTGGGGGAAATAACGCACTGCATAACAGGCCGTTGAGCGTCGTCGTCGTCCCAGGTATCGTTCACATCCCTAACAATCTCGTCGATCCATTTTCGATCAGCGGGAGTGAGTGCGACCAATCGTTCCAGCCTCGGATTTCGAAACTCGAGGTTAGCTGTCTCGGTCTGTTGAGATAGTTAGTCAGCGTACACAAGAATTGCAGAGTAGTGTTGTGAAGGTACCAACGTTTATTAGTAAATCTATCTCCTTTTGCTGCGTAATGATTGTATTGGTACTTCCACAAAGCCAACTTTGAGAGTCCCTAAGGAGGTCGAGTTGTTGCAGGGGCAGGTACGGCTGGAAAAAGGCATCCTAAGCGGGGAAGAATTAGACACGTTGTCTATTGTAGCATGGTGCAAATCACCTTGCCGAATAAATCTAACGGCAGGCCTATGTATGCTAACATACTCTTCCGATCCGATGTTTTTAATGAATTGGGGCGAGACAGCGTAGATGCTCGCGCAGCTAATGGAGGAGACCCACAGTCATCCAAAGTCTGAAGTAAACCTGCGAGTGGTCAGTGGATGTCCGACTGTGCATAAGAGTGTGCGTACTGGGTATAAGGGATATCAACGAGTATTGATAAGTGCACAACCTCTCCACTGGGTGTCCATAAAATAGGATCTAGAGAGCAGTCAGCTGGAAGACATGATTTTGTGTGCATAGCAACCTTTTTCTGTAACATCAGGGCCTTCAACAGCACAAGCGCACGATGTCGGAAGATGTGGATGAATTCCCTCCTGAACAGCTCAATCCGTCAGGGGGGCCGTCAGCAAAGACCGATCACTCACAGGCTCGTTCCTATTTTCAGGTAAATTGGCGAGCAAAAGAACAAGTCGGTATTTCTGACTGACCTATGTATAGGCCACTTTCCGTGAGCTGAGTTCGCAGTGAGATCTCTAGTGAGTTTCCAAATTCGACCAAGATGCGCGTGTCTGAGAAGTCCCTGTCGACCTTCATGAGTTCAACGCAAGGTAATTGGTCAAATTAGTGTACCTTTGTTCAAATAATGCTTCCGTGACGACCCCAAGTCGATCACTGTATTAAATAATCAAGGGATTGAGCACCGGTAAGCTATCTATCACTGACCGTATCGGACCGAAGACAGGCTTGCTGACCAAGACAACGACGGCTTTCTGAACGATGGAGCGCGTCACATCGACATCTTTGACAAGCAAGGATGAGGCAGAAATTTGACGGTTACACCTGTAAACCTGTTCAGCATGCACTCCCCATATGTGTATGAACCTACGATATTCCGAAAACTGTGCTCGGGCTTGCAGTATTAGGGACGAGATGGAAGTAGGAATAGTCTTCCAAAGACTAAATGAGGGATGAGATTCGATTAAATCGTGAGCAGGGACGTGATTACCATATGAGCACCGTCTGGCAATGCAAGGAAAGGCAGGATTTTTGCTACCTCCTCGTCCCCGAATATATCGCCCTGACTAAATTCAATCCTGGGACCAACCTATTCCCTGCTCGACACAACGACCTGCTATAATGATAGAAAAACCCGCACCAGATGGTTAAAGTCCACCAAGGCAATTCCGAGAACTAATGGCCCCTCAGGAGGTTGTAGCAGCATTGATTCTGGTCGAGCCTTCCTTGAGTAGGTGGACGCCGCGGAAGTGAAGGATTCTGCATCAGTTGTGCCCGAAGAAGGCGTGGGCGGGTAGGTCACAGGTGTGTCGTGTGTCTTCGTTTCATCGAAACGCGAAAAGGTAGCAGAAGCCGCTGCAGAGGTAACCGAACTTGCTCTCCTCACATCCAGTTCGCTGTGTGAATCGCTCACTTCATCCGTTTCCGAGCTGAAGTCGATTTCAATTGAATCTACTTGTGAGCCTCTTCTTGCAAAGAACTCCTGTGCGCGTAATGGGGTGGTGCCTGCATGTGGAGACACGGGTGGGGAAGAGAGTGAGATTGAGCGTTGGGATGCAGTTTCTGCATCTGCATCACTTTCGTTGTCTTCTCGATGGATCTCGTCGGCGAAGACGACGTTTGTGGGAGCATATTCGACATCGGGCTCGTGGGCCGTTGCGGTCGACATGACAGTCCTTTGGAATTGGAGGCTTGGAGCCGATGAGTGTATTATCAAATCACGTGACTTTGTGCTTTTGACACGAATAGCGTGACCACGGCGACAGCCTGGCAGAGGCGACACCACCGCTTTGGTAGCTGTGCTGCAGCACCGAGGTTACCGTAAGTTTCGCAGGCTGACAGCTGGAAGAGTCCTTGTCTTGGATCGCGAGGCATTTCCATCTTAACCACAGTCATGCTACTCGCTGTCTCCTTACTTGCGCTTCTTCCGGTGACCTTGGCCATCCCCATACGCGATAACCAGCAGATCGCTCTTCGTCCTTCAAATCTGGCCTCTCCCAAGCTCGAAATCGGCTGGGCCGATCCACGAATCCTCGGTGGCCAGTTCGTCGATGTAAGCCAACCTTGCATCATTCGCTGAAGACAGCCTGACTATCATTGACAAATCTTCAGTTTACGACACCTAGATATGGAGAACCCTTGAATGTTATAATATCTAATTTATCGGATCCATTCATTCTCACAGAAAAGGGTTTTCGTTGGTACTACAAGTGCGCACTGGTTGATTGACACAGCAGAAGGCAACTTATACGCTGAAGATCCATTGGGTTCTCCGAAGAATGCCTTGGGTTGCACTATGGTCATGTGCACAAAGCAGACCTAGGCGACGGTGACAGGAGAAAGTCAGAGCATATTCTGGCGCGTCAACACTACTTCCCTGGATGGGGAACCTGCTGGGAAAGTCTCGTAGGTAAGTTCGCGGGTGATGAGGCTCTTCCCAGCAGAACCTTGACAGGATGCATTCTAGGAGGAAACCATTTCCGTGCCTGGAAGCAGAATGGTACTGAAGCCAATACCGGTGCCTGGTTCCTTGGGTATGTTCGGAAACCCTGTTGGGATGACGAATGTTTGTTAATTTATTTTCAGGGCATCAAAGGAGGAGGTTTGTTCCACAGTCGATTATTCATCCCTCGATTCTCGACGAACCTTCATTTTCAGGACTCCACCAAGAATCATATGATCATACCTAACGGATACAATATCGGACGTGACCTGCTTGTCCAGTCTGCCGTTACTGGTAGCAGGTGGAAGGGTATATCGTGGAGAGCCGACTTAGAATGGCGTGAAGGACTTCTTAAGCCGGGCTACGAAGGTATCTATAAAATATGCAATTATTAGCATGCTGCTCACCTTTCGTGCAGGAATCAATCACGCCATCGCCCAAGACGGCCGTGTTGCCATCCTTACAGTCCACCGTGTTTGAGGGGGTACCAAATTTCCCTGACAATTCTTTCATTCCTATGTATTCCCAGGACACATGATTGTTCAATGGTCGTCTTTTGTTGTACTTCGCTCATGCATGTACCAGCATACCACCCGACCACTCTGGCATTTTGCTGTTGTAATTACCCAGTTACGACGATTAGATTCTCTCCACTCTGCCCGCTCTCTGTACATATGTGTATCTATTTATTCCTGGTAACGCACTGTTCCTGTCCTGGTTATGCTATAAACACAGAAGGGGAAATATGATCTATCTATGTGACCATCTATCGACGGCTTGCTTCAAAGCAAACTCTGGTCACTAGACTCTGTGAGGACGAGCTGTTGGGTAATGTTGAGCGATGGTGCATGGAAAAGGAGGCGGGGGGAAACGGCTTATGGTCATGTTCCCGAGCTGCAACTGCAGCAGGGCCCAAGTCGATATCTTTCAAGTACGGGTGTTGCTCCACTTCCGATGGTGTCGTGTACGGACTGACATCTACCAGTTGTTGCAGAGATGTCAACCCTGCAAGGTTGACCAAAGAGGCGGGTAGCATACTTTGGTGATCAAGTCCCATGCTTCCGCATCGAAATCTGCTGCTTCATAGCGAGATGTAAAGGTGATGGCTGGTTTCATAAACTTGTCTGAGGCCGTCAAAATCTTGAAGCAGCTTAACTGAAACCTCGCCTGGTTAGATAATGCTCTTGAGCATGCTTCCCTTCAAGTGCCTGGCAATTTTTTTGTTGTAGATCTCGGTGCCGTCACCTTGGTCGAGTCCAGTTCACGATCTAACCTGAGGCTCGCCATCAAACGACTGCGAAGAGGGAAAGGAATAGCAGCATTAGCGAATTTGAAACAGGTTGGGATGGGGCCATTCAGCGAGGCATCGGCGGTCTCTCCTTCTGAGTGGGATCCGTGGCTGGGAGGATATCAGGGAGCTTTCACATTCGCAGATATGCCGATTAAGACCAATTTCAAAGATTTGAGAAAGGGGAAACGATGTGAGTTCACGACCTGCCAACTTGAAAGGGACGTAGGAATGCGTTGCCACAGCCTGAGCGGTTTGTACGGGCGAGCGCTTGAACATTGAAAACGCTGCAGTAGGAATCATACGTTTTGGAATGTTCTGCGAAATATTTCAGACACTCCGACATCAGTTCGGAGACGAACTCTGGCACGTTTTTATGATCATGATGATTGATGCCATCGGGTATCAAAACACTTGTCCGACTGTGCGGACTGAGAACAAGTGCGGCTTACGTAACAGACTGGGCTTTTCAAATAAATGCCAGAGCTTGCTCGGAGAAGCCAAAGCAAGCTATCCTGGAATTGACATCAGGAAAATGGTGAAAAGAGATAATCCATTATATGGTCATGATGCTGATGATAATGGTGACAAAGTACAGTGAATTCTGGAACCAGAACACAAACTCCAGAATTTGGAAACCTGGAATGTACTCTCAGAAACTTGGAGCCCATGGCTCTGCTCTGCAATCCATCTGAAACCACTTGGAATCACAAAGCCCACTTGCAGTCCATCCAGAACTCATCCAGACTGTTATCCTATCATTTCATCCTTTTCTTACTATCACTCCTGAGCCTCCACATCAGCAAATTATAATGTCCCTTAATTAGACTTTTTGTCCTCACTTGGCTTCTGGGAGGGCATTGAGTGTTGAAATAATCACATGTCAGTATGGTTATATCCATTACTGATGCCCTTAACATGTGATACACATATGCTATCAAGATTACTCATAGCTTACTCATGGATATTCTACAACATTCCATGAGGTTCTATACATCCCTTATGTGGTTACGTACATATCACTACAGTTTACTGGACTTAAAAAACTTGTAGACTACATGGTCTGTGTGTAACCCACTTAAGTATAAATAGTAGGGCCTTACACCTAGTACCATAAGCTGTCTCAATACAGGATTTTCATCCTCTACTCTCAACCATGAACTCCTTCACCTTAAACCTTCTCAGTCTGGCTACAGAGACTCGTAAGCTGAGGCTCTCTCACCAACTGCCATGCTGTATAGGGATATTCCCTATATTGAGTATATTAAGTTGATGATAGTTGACTGAAGGGTCATTTCTATGTTTCCAGAAAAGGAACAAAAGGAGAGGGACACATTCTGAGAAATTTGAGGCAATGAAGGTCCATCTGGAGAGATTAATTTGCATAAAGCTGACATTACATACTAGTACTACTATCCTTCAAGTACTAGTGGTGCATTTCTCCTTTAAACATGGCATTAAATCAAACCCAAGTTGGGGTAGGACTCAGGAAGCAATCTCAAAGGTGTGATGATCAACAAACTTGTTGACATAGAAGGCTTGGAATGTTGGAATACAATCAGTATGCATACCCATTTAGGTAGCTTACATAATCATGTACTTGTACTTAACACTTCAGTGACTTACCAATACACTAAGTATTCGACAGGTACTTACTTATCTACACAGTGAATTACCAGCACACTGAGTATTCTACAGATCCTACAGGTTTCTACATGGAATGCATCATAACTGATGGTAGAGTGGTTAAGACCAGTATAAGCAGAAATTTGACGAGTGGATTGCTGTTGCTCCAAGAGAGTGATGATTTGGTTGGTTTGAGCAACAGAAAGAGATTTCATGGTGATGAGAGTGGAAAGAGTTGCAATATTTTGGTTTATTTACACTATGGCAGCGTCTTAATGATCACATGATTCATTGCTTAGCTAAGCATCTTATATAATCAACCATTCTGGTACTTTTCTATGTCAGCAACAAAATTGTTGCAATGAGTACCCTTCATTAATTTGTAAATATCTCCGGATGGTGTAGAAATTACATAATCGATGTATATATTTTTGGAAAGCCCTGACCAAGAGCTTTCTAATGATATCTGGGTTCATGAGTCTATGCTTCATGGTTCTCTAGATATTAGCCAAACAACAAAAGCCCACACAACATTGCAACACTTTTGTTGCCCACTGTATATTTGGGGAGACAAAGTGTGATCTGTAGATTGGGGCGAGATGTGCCACACAATAAATTGAGTTGATGTGTACCACAGCATAGTTTGGGCTGTTGTTGGCCAGGTGAGAGGGGTGTACCATCCACATACTGGTATCTTCATCTGGCTCATCTGCAATTTTGTTGAACCAACAGATAACAGTGCAGGGATAGGTGGTGCTTCAACGTGAGGATGTTAAGTCTGGTTCCTCTGGGCTGTCCAGAGTTGTCAGAGGTGTGGCAGTGGACATCGGCTTCAACTTATGTGTTGTGCCCTTACCTGAGTTCAGTCTGGTATTTCAGAGTTGCAGAGTTGAAGCAGAGTGGAACAGAGGGGTCAGAGGATGGAGGGTTGGAGTGATGACAAGAAGGCTAGCTTCAAGTGTTGAGAGAAGGACTTAGATGGACAGAACAGAGGAGTGATCAAAGTCAATATTTGAACTGCAGAATACAGAATACAAGAAGGGTTTATATACTATGGTGACAAGAGGAGTCAAAGCAAGTCAGAATGGAATGAATCAGAAGGTGGAATCATTAGATGTGTCAAATGTCTGTCAAAGTATGAAGGATGAGGAACAAGGTACAGAAATCAGGGGTAAGAAAGATAAGTGGAAAAGCAGACTTGGTGTAGGCAGGAAAGTGGAGTTGGCTTGCATGACACAGTATATGACAGTTTAAAAGTCTGGTTAAGCCCAGTTTTCTGCCCCTTTTGATGGGAAACTGGACCAAAATTGATCTTGAAAAATCCTTAAATCTGAAAGACTGGACCTGAACCAACATGAACCAGTTGCTGGCAGTTTCCAGGCTTGGTCACAACCAGTCTTGACTGGTTTCCAGTCATGTGCATGATAGTTTCTGAACCAGGCAACATTGCTCAGCCAATGTTTACCATATTGCAAGTTCATCAATCACAAACAACAATGACAAACCTCACATCTATTCACAACAAGCAGCCACAAGCAGCCACAAGCTACAATGACAACACCACTCACTGGGCACATCTGGGCACCAACATGCACAGTCAACACATGCACCACAGTGTGCAGCTATGACCTGGTGCATTTTTGTGCCCACCCACCTGCTTTCATGTCCACTGGTGTGTTTTTGTGCCCACTCACACATTTTCATGCCCATCTGTGTGTTTTTATGCCTGCCCACCCATTTTCATGACCACTGGTGTGTTTTTGTGCCCACCCACATGTTTTGATGCCCACTCACCCATTTTCAAGCCTATCTGCATGTTTTTATGCCCACCCACCCATTTTTGAGTCCACCTGACACCCTACACAGGCCATCTGCAATTGTCATGCATAGCCACAACAATGATAATGGTCCAATGCACATACCATACAGCCAGTGCCCTATGCAGGCCACTCATGCAACTTCCATGTGCAGCCATGACAATGACAATAGCCCAACATGCATGCCATGCAGTCAGCACCCTATGCAGGCCATCCACACAACCACTATGCACAGCCACGAGAACAACAACAGCCCAATGCACACCATGCATGCCATCCACATAAAAATACAATTCTATTCTATCCCACTTCATCCCCTGCTGTCTCAGTTGATCTGTAATGTATATTTTGTAGTGCATTGTACATAAATATATAATAATTTTGATTTCCATGGTCTTGCAAAAGACTGGTTGGGACTGGTTTACAACCAGGCATAGCAAATTCAAAGAAATCCTGAGACTGAGACTGAGACCAGCCAAATTTGCAGCAACTGGCAACTGGACTTTGAAACACTAGCACAGATGTAGAGTGGGCACATTTGCATTCTAAGTTACTGTTAAGATATGGAGTCCTCTGGGCTGTCCGGAGTTGTCGGAGGTGGAGTGGACGTTGGCTTCAACTTATGTGTTGTGCCCTTGTCCGAGTTCAGTCCGGTATTTACAAAGGTGCGGAGGTATGGAGTAACAGCAGAGTGGAGCAATGGCAGAACAGAGTAGTAAAGGGATTCAGATGTCAGAGGGTCAGAGTGATGACAAGAAGACTGGCTTCAAGTGTTGAGCAAAGGACTTAGGTTGGACAGAGAGGAGGAGTGATCAAAGTCAATATTCGAACTGAGGAATACAAAATACAAGAGGGGTTTATATACTACAGGGACAAGTAAACACAGAGGGCACCAGAGTGCCAGAGTGAAGTAGAATGTGAGTCAGAGATGTCAAAAAGATAGGATTAAGTCAGGAAGTGTCAGAACGAGTCAGAATTGGATTAATTGGAAGGTGGGATCATTAGATATGTCAAATGTCTGTCAAGTGTGAAGGGCGAGGAACAAGGTACAGGAATCAGGGGTAAGAGAGATAAGCAGAAAGGCGGAGGTGTGGAAAAGTGGACTTGATAAGGCAAGAAAGGTGGAGTTGATCTGGAGTAGGCTCTGGAGGAGTGGAGTTGACTTGTCGGGATATGGTATATGACAGTTACAGCACCAGGTCAATACTGTAGAGACATGACCTTACCTTTGGACCAATGTGCATGTGACCAATTTTACCTTAGCTTTGAAGATTTGAAATGCCATGTGATGTGTGACAGCCTCACAATTACCTCTGACAAGGTGAATCAGTCTGTGATGCAAAAGTTATAACCTAGTGGCTTGCCATTGGCTTTGTTCTTAGGAGCTTGTTGCTAGATATCTGCATGGGTAAACCCTCAGGTATCACCATGCTGACCTGCACCCAACCCATACAATACCCCTGACCTGTCAACCTGGGGGTCCTAATGTCCACAGGTATTCCTCATGGGTATCTGGGTCTGTACACATGATGGGTATACCCAGGGGTATGCTGCATTACTTGTAGGAAACCATGTAAGCACTGTATCTACTCAATGTCAATTGCATTCCACACAACTGGTAGTTAAACCTCCTCTTTGCCCTCGATGTCATCCATGGCAGCAATCTTCCTTACATCTGCATCCTTCACAAGATCCAATTGACACCATGATTTGGGACAGAGTAGTGCCCAGATTGTTTGAGCAGATAGCCAGTTGCAGACATGTGACAGAAGGATTCAGCCATGGCTGAATGGACTCTCAACATTAATTGAAGTAGCAGGGATTGAAGGATGATTGTGACAAAAACTATAATAGGGCAGTGATTGCCCAGACTATTAAGCATTAGCTATGAGTAGTAAGTAGGTATAAAATAGACTCACCTCAGCTGCTGCCTAAGAGGGGCAAAGAACAACTGAGGAATCTGAAGTGAAAACTAAGTATATATATGTGGTGGAGTAGGTGGAGAAGCACCCACTAATAATAATCAGGGAATAGGAACAGGAACAAGGAGGAGATGGAATTAAGCAATGTAAGAAAGTGATGGAGCATCCTGACAAAATACAGTGAACTCCGGAACCAGAAAACCAACTCTGCACTTCTGAAATGTTGGAGTTTGTACTTCTGCTCTGCCTGGCAGTGGAACTGCTCAGAGTTTCAGCATCCACTCGGAATTCATGTGGAACTCACATGAGATTTTATCATACATCATCATCCTTTTTTGTCATCGCTCTGGAGCCTCCAGGGATGCCATGTCACTTCCTTACATTGCTTAATTCCATTTCCTCCTTGTTCCTGTTCCTATTCCCCTGATTCTCATTAGTGAGCGCTTCTCCGCCCACTCCGCTACATACATATACTTGGTTTTCACTTCAGATTCCTCAGTTGTTCTTTGCCCCTCTTTGGCAGTGGCTGAGGTGAGTTTACTTTATACCTATTTATTACTCCTAGCTAATCCCTAGTAGTTTAGGCAATCACTGACTTATTATAGGTGAATATAGTTGTTCTTTGCCCCTCTTTGGCAGTGGCTGAGTTTGGGCAATCACTGCCCTATTATAGTTTTCATCACATCCCTGGGGGCTTGGGAGTGATGACAAGAAAGGGATGATGAGGTGCAGTAAAAGTCTGTGCAAGTTCCATATGAATTCTGAGTGGTCCCACCTGGTGGCAGAGCAGAGGTAGGAACTCCAACATTCTGAAAGTGTGGAGTTGGTGTTCTGGTTCCAGAGTTCACTATATTTTGTCAAATTGATTGCCATACAAGACAGTAGGGGATAGGCTTCATGATGTTCAGTCCACCAGACAAGCACATTGGTGACATTCATGATGTCATCTGTGAGGTAAGTATTCAATTCATCACAAGGTGGCTTTGGTTTGGATTTGGTGAGTGATGGGAGGTTGTTGAACATGTTGTCTGATGTTTCCTGGCCAGACCATTTAGTGTATATGTAGCATTGTGATTGTTGGTACTTACCTTGGCCTCCATGTTTCCCCCAACCACCTCAACATCTCCATCCTTCAATGGCATGATATGGCAAGATGTATATGAATTGTTGTAAGTGTCACATACAAGCTGCAGTGCAGTTGCAGTACACTCAGCAGACCAACTGGCCTTTTTGAAATACTCCATCTTGTGCTGAGGATGAAGGATTGCAAACATCAATATATCCCATCATGGTGTTCCATACAAAGTAAACTAGAACACACCCATAGCAATGCAATATAATTCCAATGAGTCCATGAGTGAGTAATACCTGTTGAGGGTCCTTTTTGCAAGCCCTATGGCAGCACAGTTCTTGCTTCTTGAGTAGGCCTGTAGTGAACATCATGAGGTTGGGTGTTGCATGGGAAAAGAGGAGTGTGGTGTCCTTCAGAATCTAGACCATGTGACATCAGTGTGGTATCAGTGTGTTGATCACTCACAGCCCTCCACACACCTTGAGGACATTGTGCAATTGCTCCAGTAACCCCCATCCATGCTCACTGAGCCCAGAGCTGCTCAGTCCCAGCTTGTGCTTGTCTGTGATCACATCAATTCCAGCCTGGTACTTGAGTGCACACTCCAACATGTCAAAGGTAGAGTTCCAGTAGGTCAAAACATCACATGACGAGTTCTTGAGCATGAGATACAACTCATCCAGCATTGATGTCCATGCAGGCAGGAGTATTGTGGTTGAGTTTATGATTTTGTATGACAACTTGCAGATCTGCAGTTGTCAGAGTGGAAGGTACATATGTCAAATTTTCAATCAGTAGAGGCAAATTTACCTTTGCAAGTATCAGATGCAGTGGTCTCAAATGCCCTTCCAAGCTGGCTCTTTCCTTGTCTGTCAGTAATTCCATTTCATTCACCCATCCTTCAACATTGTCTTGGTCATCTTGCCCCTCTCCATTTTTGGCTCTCATTTGAAGATCCTCAGGATCAACATTCTCAGCCAGCCTGCTCAATTCCTCATTTGTACTCTGTGTGTCTTCCCTTTGGTAAGTCAAATAACTTTACTAGCATCTTCACAACCATATTAAGAATATGCAGAAAAAAGCATGTCCTCCCTGCCTCTCCTCCAAAGTGTGCAAGGAGGTTGGTTAACTCATCTGTCATGGTATCATTCAATGTCCCATTGTTGGCAGTAATACTCAATATCTTTAAGTTGATGTTAGGTGAGTAATACCTCAAATTTCTTGCCACAGACCTTATCTGACAAACTAAATCCTTTTAGAATGTTTGTGAATGCTTTGGCAAGATTTGTGCCATTATGTGACTGTGTTTGGGTCAACAACTTGCCCCACAAAGTAAGTCTTCAATGCACATTTGCAACCTTGATGATGTCAAGTACTAGTGCTAGCAGCTTACTCTCATGCACCAGGTGGATGGTAATAGCTACAAATGCCTTATGGTTTGGTGAAGTCCAAGCATCAGTCACAAAACTCAACTCCCCATCATATTCCTGGTATGTGCAATTCAATATCTGTCATTAAATGAAAAAGTGTACTTACATGCAGCATCCTAGCAATCTGCTTGCACACATTTGGAAATACAAGCCAAACATCCCAGGAGATTGTAGTCAGATGAGGTATGTATGTAATATTCTGGTCACCCTGTCTTCATCAAGCACTGAAACCCCCTGTCCTGAATGATCTTGAATGGTTGCAGACTCTCTGCCACCCACTGCACAATTTCTGCTCTTCAAGACCACATCATTAATAATCTCATAGAAGTTCTCAGGCTAATGGCAACATACTCTGTCTCTGCACAGGTATGCTGCCTGTGCAAGTAAGATACCTTCCCTTTTCCCTTCTGTTCAAATTTGACAGCAACTGATCCATTTTCAGTATATTTCTTGATTCTGTCATGTGCTGTCTCAAGGTCCTTGGCCTCATGAATTGTCTTCAAAAAATCTTCCCCCCAGCACAACCTCACATGGTTCTGCATGTTGCCTGTTGATCCCTTGTCACCTGTATCAAGAAACTGGTGCACTTTATGTTTGCAGCCTTTCATCAAGCACACAAAAGCATGGCAGCACTGATTGTCAACATACTCAATACTGGGAATGGGGGTGAAAAATGCACAAATCAGTGATTTCCATTCTCTAATCATTCGTTCTATCCTTTCATAAGCTGAACCAATACTAATTTATTATTTCCAGAGACATACCAAGCTCCACATCTGAGTTTTCATTTGTTTCTTCACATCTGTCTTCATGGGTGGCACTTTTTGTCTTTGAGTGCTTTGTGGCTGTGCTCCTCTCTTTGACCTGACTTTTTTCCACTTCATCAACATCAGAATTGCCTTGTGGGTGCTTCCTCACTGTTGAAGGCCTTGTGGGCCCCTCAGTATCATGCTCAGTCTCATCAACATCAATGATGACTATGTCTCTATGGAGGGCAGCTTCTTCTTCTTCCATGCAAACAGTGGCTTGTAATCCTGACATAGGTCTCTTGTTTAATTCCTTGCTTCTTGACACAGTAGGTTTGAGGCAAAAGGCAGTGGCAGCAGCTTTGGCCAATGCTTGAGCCTTTTCTATTGGGCAGGGTACTCTTTTTGACATTGTAGTTGCTCACAAATGCTTTGGATGTTTGATATTATGGGCACAGTTGGTATTTAGCTTCCATTCTAAATTTTATTTTCTGCATGATTGGCATTTACATTACATTCTAAAATTTGATAGTGATGTAGAGTTTCCAAATGTGAAAATAGTATAATAGGCATGGGTAGGGTACCCATTGGTTCTGGGTCCAAGGATTGTCCAAATCTAACCCAGGCCCAGACCCATAAATACCCCTACCCATGACCCCCCATGGATACCCTATACCCCTGCAAATCTCTCCTTGTTGCCAGTACACCAAACAGTCAGGAATGTATCCTACAATTGGATGTATGGTCAGTGCATCAGTTTGTTCAGTTTCACACCTGGCTTGACAAGCATTACCCCTGGATCAAGGACTGTTTTGTGCCAGGTGGCTGCACTGGTATTGCTCACCCCTGCAATGTTGGCATTCAGTGCCAATTTAAGCTTGCTGCAAAGTGGGTACAGCACACCAACATCATTGAAGAATCACTGGAATTTCTGCAGAGCAAGTCTGCCTCAGTCACCCACATCAACACAACACTGCCAACCCTTCATAACTGGTCATTGCACTGATTAATTGATGGCTTCCATGCTATAAATAAGCCTGTGATTGTTAAACAGGCAAGCTCTTGTGGCTACCAAGTTAGCTAAGCTAACTGATGATCTACTGCACAGGTGTTCTTCCAGTGCAAAGCAGGAAAAGGCTTCAATCTTTCATTTGAGAGTCTTATGAGTTGTGAAGCACTTCAAGCCCTATGAGACATACAAAAGAATAACCCTGAGTCTTGGGCCCACATTGCAACTGCTCAGCACCAACAGTGACATGAATGGCAATGACTTGGAGTATGATTTGGACTCAGAATCACCATTTGCTGATGGGCCTGATGTGGAGCTGGACTCAAGTGAGGTTTCCCTTGATGCAGTCATGCAGCATATTGCAATGGGAGGTATGGAGGCTCCTGGTGGATACATCATGGATGATCCTGGCAATTTTCTGGTTCAAAATGAATCAGAAATGCATAAGCATGATGGGGTGGACTCAGGTGGTTCCATCCCTAAGGTTATTGTTGGCACAAGTGGTGAGGAAAGTGCAGCAGAGGGCAGGGGAAAGCACTGGTGCATGGTGAATAGACAATACAATGATTTCTGGGCTTATTAGACTTATTTCTCCATTGTTTTTACCATGTCACAACTTCAACTTTGACAACTGCAGTATTGCATGACTGGCATGCAAAATAGGTTAATTGAAAGGGCCTGTGACCTGGGATGAAGGCAAGGTCATATCTCTGCAGTAGATTGCAATGTTAGTCACTAAAAAGTATGCACATTGAGCTCATGTGAGCTCCAAATGTGCTGCAAAGACTATTGGGCCATTGTCAGGCTCAGCTTCCTCATTGTATCCAGTGGTGCTAGCAGACAGGTGTGACATGACTTGAACCCCATTGCCTCCTTCTTCTGACTCTAGGATCACGGGTCCAATCTGAGCTATTGACATGAAGTCAGTGAGGGGACACATCAAAAGAGTGAGAAACCATACCTATTAAACCAAGAGTTTCTAAAAGGACACTCCCCTTCAGCATTCCATGGTTACTGAAGTTGGCATGGGCAGCAGCAATTTTATCTAAACACTGGTTTATCACCCACATTTGGCCAAGGGCTCTGAATTTATTTGTATGCTGGTATGGTTTCTTGACAGCATGAATGTGCTTGCTTTTGGTGATAGATGAACAGAGACCATTTGGAGCACCAAAAAGATGGACAAGGCTGGGGCAGTGTTTGACAGCATGTTGATGAACTAGTGAGAATGTTGTAACAATTTTGTGAGTCCTGGACACCTCCCTATAGTGGCAAAACTGTTAGATTGCATCCCCAATTTTGCTGATGGCTGACTCAGAAATGATGTTCTGTTGGACAAGGTAACAGAACTACAAATAAGCATGAAATATGTGCACTATTTTCATAGGCACATGGCCTTCTATAGCTGCAATGTAAACCTACAAAGTGTCAGAAGACAATAACCTGAGTCCAGTAAGTGACCTTGAACCTTCATCAGAGCTTTTGAGTTGTCACTGGTTCATTGCTTGAACCCATGCCCTTGTGGGAAGCACTGTAAGCCTGCAAATGATGCAACAGCAGCAATCCTGGCAGGTGGGGCCAGTGTTAGCAAATTCCATTTGTAGATGAATAGTTTACATACCTGTAGTCAATGTTGTCCATGGTTTGCTCAGCCTGCCAGGTGGACTCTGCAGTGGACTTCACATATTTCTCCACCCAATCTACAAGATTGTCTTTGAATCCCCCTTTGATGAGCTGATGAAGGATGTTGGGTGCAATCAACTCATGTATGTCAACTTGAGGGAAATCATTCATAAATGGCTGCAATTCAGATTTAAAGCATTCATTAGGCATGGTGAAATGGGTTGAATGTATGGTAGACTTATCACCCCCAACTGTTCCATACTCATCCCACATCACACCCAAAGTTGTATTTTCAACCAAGGTTTCAGTCAGTTTTTGGCAATGGTAGACTGCTGTTGCATTGGTGTCAAGTTGGCCACACACAGCAGTACAGCTTAGTATCTAATATTAGCAATTGAAATAAGTGAATATACAAAAGAACATACCTGTTAAGTCCAGTTCCTCTGGACTGTCTGGAGTTGTCAGAGGTGTGACAGTGGATGTTGGCTTCAACTTATGTGTTGCACTGTAGGAAAGCAGTATTCCCTACAATTGCAACTGCCAAACCCCAGAATGTCCATTTCCCTACTGGACTGACCAAAACACCACAATTCATCACACCTGCCATCTGCCTCATTTCCACCTTACTCCTTCAGAACCCACTCATCTGTGCAACAACCACTACTTGTGCACCATGGAAACCCATCCATTTTTACAGATCCCTGCATCCATGTCCACCTGTACCCAGTCCAGTCCATCTTAAACTCGCTGGTAAGCCTTTTCTTTCTCTCTCTTTTGCATTCTTTCCAGTGGACATAGTCTGTGAACCACACTATACATATTTCCTCCATTCCATTGACTTGTACCTTATGTTTGTGTTTGGTTTGGCACTGTCGCAGGTATCTTTGCACTATAAAAGTCTGTACTTGGTCTCAGAAAAATACATCTTTTGTAACCAGACTTGAGGTCAGGCACACATAATACCCAGACAAAACAATGCAGCTACTGACACCCCTACCAACCCCAACACACTTCAATCTTCTTATTCTGCTCCACCCATTTGTTTTCCCCAGAAACCCCTCAGAAAGTGCACTACACTTGCACCTATACCTTCCTAGGACCAGCAGACTCTCCCTTCTTCAGTTTCATCACATGGAATCCCTCCCAGGTCAATAATATTGCACCCCTTCTTAACACTATTTAATCAGTTCTGACCTCCTAACACCAGGAAGGGACTTTGTATCTTTTCAGAGCCCTTGCCCAAGTTCAGTCCAGTATTTCAGAGGTGTGGAGTTGTGGCAGAGTGATCAGAGAAGGGGTCAGAGAACAGAGGGTTGGAGTGGTTACAAGAAGGCTAGCTTCAAGTGTTGAGAGAAGGGCTTAAGTGGACAGACCAGAGGAGTGATCAAAGTCAATATTTGAACTGAAAAATATAGAATACAAGGAAGGTTTATATACTATGGTGACAAGTAAACACAGAGGGAACTGGAGTACCAGTGAGGTCAGCTAGACTGGTCCAGAGGGGAAAGTCCAGGCTGAGAAATGAAAGGTAGGGTGCGAATGGTTTGACCCTTGAGGGAAGCTGTGAGCACAAAGGCAGAAGGATAGGTCTCCTCTTCCTCGTGAGTGGGACGGAAAGGGGCTCAATAGTTAATCGAGCAAAGGTGAAGAACAAACAAGGAAAAGAACTAGTATGAGAGAAGATGGGCGAATATGGGGCTTCTGGGGTGGTGAGGTACAACGAGGTTGTCAGTGCACGACTGACCTGGGTGATCCAGATGAGTCTTGTTCTGCATTGGACTGAGTGAATCTGGGCGAGTCCAGATGGGAACTATGTGTTCGAGTCTTATATCTGGGAGGGTCACACTCAAGAGGAGCAAACAAAATAATATGATAACGGGAGAGGAGTCGTAAGTAGGTCGGTAGTTCGATGATCCCTGATCAGGCCTATGTACAGAGCTTTATAGTCTGGGTATGCCCGAGACTGTCTGGGCTGATTATGTAAGTATGTACTGCACCCGTTGAGGGGCACGTGAGTCGATATATGGTACGCGTGATGGAACAAAAAGGGAAGAGAGAGGGAGAGAGAGAGATATGGAGAATGGTATACTAGTTACCGGCCAGGTGAGGGCATGGGCAGTTGGGTATGTGGGTGGATCTGTGAAACAAGATGGGTAGTCCAGACGAGTAAAGGACGGGGATGGTCAGGTAGGGATCTCATGGGTGGACTCCTGGGTCTGTATGGGCATGTCAGGTGAGTTGTGGTGTAGTGTTGCATGCGTAGGGAGCCCCAGTTCCCTACACTGGAATGGAATGGAATGTGGGTCAAAATCATTGGAAATATAGGGAATGAATCAAGAGGGGTCAAAGCAAATCAAAATGGAATGAATCAGAAGGTGGAATCATTAGATATGTCAAATATCTGTCAAAGTATGAAGGATGAGGAACAAGGTACAAAAACAGGGGTATTAGAGATAAGCAGAAAAGCAGACTTGGTGATAAGCAGATAAGTGGACTTGCATATAGGCAGAAAGGCAGAGTAGGCTATAGAGGAGTGGAGTTGACTGGTGTGACAAGGTATATGACAATACAAAGCACACTGACCATGCACAATACAAGCCAACAGGACTTGTTCTTCATACATAGTTGGCTATATATGGACCAAGCCCATAGATTGTGCAATGGAAGTGGCCATCAGCCCAACAAATGACTTGCAGTTTTGAAATCCCAGGCTTCAAGGTTTTGAGGATTGCAGTGAGTAAGGTGTGAAAGGGCTGCTGATAGAATTTGCAAAATTCAGTGTCAGAAGCATATTCCTTGATGGCTGCAACTTGAGTCAGCAACCTCAGCACATTGGCATGCCAGTGCACTTCGTTGTAATACAAACATAGGTATACAAGTTATCTAATCATGTACTTAGCATAGACCATACTTTACTGTAGAGTCCTTAGTGACTACTTACTGAGGACTACTACAGTATTTTTATACCATACTACAGGTTATGAGCCCCAAAACTTGTCAATAACCCAGTACACTCAATCTAAAATTCTCACAATGGCCAAGGAATTCCTGCAACTTGCCACAGATGGTCACAATTGGTCAGTATGGTATGAGAGGCTTGAACAAGCTCTCAATGAACTCAGAACAGACACATACCTTTATGAAACAATGCTGGATGCATACAATGAACAAACAAATGCACAAGTCCAGTGCACAATTATGTCAATGCTGCCAGATTCACTTTTCACACAAATTCATCACTTTGACTCGGTTCACAAATGGTTTGAGTACCTCAGAAATAAACTCAAAAACAAGTATGCAGCTACCCAAGAGCTACTACATGACATTTGGAGCACCACAACTATGTGGGAGGCAGTGTACTCACTCAAGATGTGCAGTGACATCTGTGACACATCACACTGTGATGACAATGTCAGCAATGGATCAATCAGACAGAACCACAATGTACCACACAACAGCACCACTGCACATCAAGAGTGCAAACAGGAACCAAGGAGCTGAGGGATAGCAGAGTTGAGAGGTAGAGGGGGCAAGGTGGAAGCTGGGAGGACTGGTGAAAGTGCAGGAATGATGAAGGCAGTGGGTGCATTGTATGAACTGCTGAATGGGTCCAACAAAGTTGAGGGGAAAGGGGGGAAAGGTGAGAGGGACAAGAGGGTGAGTGAGAGCACAGCTCCCAGCTTGGACAACAATGGTGGGGACCAGGTCTGCCATGTGTACATTGTACCTGACCCCACCACCTCCCAACCCAGCCAAACAAAGACCACCACCCCCAAGCATGCCACTCAAGGGGGAGGAAAGTGGTAAGATATCAAGCGGCCATGGTGACAAAACAGCCATGCACCTGGAATAATCATAGGCCAAGTCAACCACCACACCCCAGACCACCAACATAACCATAACCCACAAACTGGTTGGTGGCACAGCCACTGATGCCTCAAACCCACACACAACATGTGCAGGGACAACAGTGCCAGCAGGCATGTCTCATGAGCTGTCAAATGATGTCAATGAAGAAGTTGAGGGGGGAAGGGGGAAAGGAGAGGGGAACAAGAGGGCAAGTGGGAACAGAGTTCCCAGCTCAGGTGACAATGGTTGGGACAAGGTCTGCCATGTGTACACTGTACCCAACTCAACCCCACCACCTACCTGCCCAGATGAACCAAGACCACCACCCCTGAGCACACCACTCAAGGGGGAGGAAAGTGGTAAGTGATCAAGCAGCCATGTAGACAAAATGGGCAATTATGCTTGCATGATTACCTGATTTAGTAATTCATGGGGGCATCTCACATATTTTGCTGATGAAGCTTCATGGTGTGTTGGTCATCCCTTTGTTGGCTTTGGTGCTGACAGCTGGGTGTCTGAGACACTCCCCCAGTGTCTGTGGTCTGTACTCAACAGGTCTGGATTCAACATACTCAATTTCAATGCTGTGGCTGGCCTTTTTGTTTTTGTTGACACTGTTTGCACTGCCATGTAGAAAACTGTAGGCTCTGTAGAATACTCAGTGTATTGGTAAATCACTGAGGTGTAAAACTATGAGATGCATGTCTAACTGGACACATGATTAGGTAAGCTACCTAAATGGGTATGCATACCAATTGTATTCCAACACTTCCCCACAAGTGGGATGGAGTAGTTAAAGTAATAAAATTTAATAATATTGAGTCTGTAATGACTCACAGTGTCCCAGTGGTGTAGCATGACAAAAACTATAAGAGGGCAGTAATTGCCCAGACCCAGCCATTGCCTAAGAGGAAAAAAGAACAACTGAGGAATCTGAAGTGAGAAATAAGTATATATATGTATATGTAGCAGAGTAGGTGGAGAAGCACTCACTAATAATAACAGGGGAATAGGAACAGGAACATGAAAGGAGATGGGTTTAAGCAATGTAAGATAACAATGGAGCACCCCTGGAGGCTTGGGAGTGATGATAAGAAGAGGATGATGAAGTGTGATAACAGCCTGCACAAGTTCTGGATGGATTCCAAGTGGATGCTGAGACTCCAAGTGGTTCCACTTTGTGGCAGAGTGGAGTTACAATCTCCAGATTTCTGAGACTCTGGAGTTGGTGTTCCAGTTCTGGAGTTCACTGTACTTTGTCACTCCACTTGAGCACATTCATAGTCCCATACCCCAAATAAATTTCCAGTGCTGTTCCCAAATGAGAGGCTTTGTGAGGATGTCCACTACCATGTCATCTGTGGGAACATAGTAGATAATGGCTTCTCCTTTTCCAACAAGGTCATCTCAGACAAAGTGGTACTTCCTCTGAATGTGCTTAGTCTGCACCCAGAATTGAGGATCACAGCTTAGGATCATGGCAGCCTGGTTATTGCAGTGGAGGATAGTCAGCCTCTTTTGTGTATGTCCAATTTCCTCAAAGAAGCTCCAAATCCATGCAAGATGTTGGCCAGCGAGACTAAGTCTGATGTACTCCAACTCCATGGTGGAGAGCATATTGAAAGGTAAAATACTCAATGGTTGGGGAAACCAGCTTTGGTTACACTAACTACCACTGTATGGAAAATACTATGTGCTTATGTAAGCTACTGTATCCATATGTTCATATTCATACAGATGCAGCCATGCTCTGCTGTTTGCTGGACCTGGAGATAGCTCCCCAATTACTGAGGAAGAGGAATCTGGAGTTGGAGTGGGAATTGTCTGGGTCCTGGGACCAACCTGCATCAGAGTACCCCTGAAAGTCCATGTCCATCAATATATTGGAGCCACCAAACTGGAGTTCCATATCCTTGGTGGCTTGGATGTATTGAAATATGCATTTCACTGCTTCCCAGTCCATTTGCTTTGATGTGGTGCCAAACTGGCTGAGGATTCTGACCATGTATGTAATGTCTAGGTGTGTTCCAAGCATGAGATACATCAAGGAGCTGATGACTGTGAGATAGGAAACTTTCTAACCCTCAAATGACCACCTCCAGGAGGATTTGATTGTTTTCTGTATCTGTGGTGAGAAAATCTATAAGAGGGCAGTGATTGCCTGGACTACTAGGGATTAGCTACAAGTAGTAAATAGGTATAGAATGAACTCACCTCATCTGCTGCCTAAGGAGGGCAAAGAACAACTGAGGAATCCAAAGTAAGAAGTAAGTATATATATACATGTAGTGGAGTGGGCGGAGAAGCACTTGTTAATGATAACAGGGGATCAGGAACAGGAACAGGAAGGTGATGGAATTAAGTGATTTAGGATAATAATGGAATGCCCCTGGAGGCTTGGGAGTAATGATAAAGAAAGGATAATAAAGTAGGATGACAGTCTGTGCAAGTTCCAGATGACCCTGAGTAACTCCAGACAGATTCCAAGTGGACTCCATGGCTCTGAGTGGTTCCACTGGGTGGCAGAGCATTGAAGCTAGTGCAGATGATGAGGTGGACAAGGAAAGGGTGGAGATGTTGGAAGTTATTCTACTCATGGTAATCTCCCTGAAGATTTGCCAGTTGACTGTTTCTGGCAAGCCTTGGAGTATATTGAATATGGCTTTGTCATTGGAATATGTGACACCCATAGTGATGGATTTATGGTGAGCATCTTCAAGCATGCCTAGGTAGCGTATAGCATCATATGTATCCTTGAGTTCCTCTGATCTCACATGGGTGCAGAGCTCATATTGAGAGAGAATGACAGTGTGCAATCACCATTGAGCTAGAACTGACAAAATACAGTGAACTCCAAAACTGGAACACCAACTCCACACTTCCAGAAAGTCAGAGTTCATACCTCTGCTCCACTTCCAGGCAGAACTGCTTTGAATTCATATGGAACTTGTGTGGATTCTTATCACACCTCATCATCCCTTTCTTGTCACTCCTGAGCCTCCAGGGATGCTCCATCACTTTCTTACATCACTTAATTTCATCTCCTCCTTGTTCCTGTTCCTATTCCCTGATTATTATTAGTGAGCACTTCTCTGCCCACTCTGCCATATATATATACTTAGTTTTCACTTCAGATTCCTCAGTTGTTTTTTGCCCCTCTTAGGCAGCAGCTGAGGTGAGTCTATCCTATACCTACTTACTTGTTAAGATCATAATTCCTCCACACTGTCCCAGAGTTGTCAGAGT
The DNA here is from genome assembly GCA_000827395.1 of Paxillus rubicundulus Ve08.2h10. Taxonomy (NCBI): domain Eukaryota; kingdom Fungi; phylum Basidiomycota; class Agaricomycetes; order Boletales; family Paxillaceae; genus Paxillus; species Paxillus rubicundulus. The sequence goes on along the minus strand of KN824854.1, from coordinate 4,550 downwards.
AGTGGAGTGGACATTAGCTTCAACTTATATGTTGTGCCCTTGCCTGAGTTCAGTCTGGTATTTACAGCAGGGCGGAGCAATGGTGGAACAGAGTAGTTAAGGGAGGTCAGAAGTCAGAGGATCAGAGTGATGACGAGAAGACTAGCTTCAAGTGTCAAGAGGAGGACTTAAGACAGACAGAGCAGAGGGTGATCAAAGTCAATATTTGAACTGCAGAATACAAAGTACAAGAGGGGTTTATATACTACAGTGACAAGTAAACACGGAGGGCACTGGAGTACCGGAGTTGGGTGGAATATGAGTCAGAAGTATTGGAATGAGTCAAGAGGAGTCAAAGTGAGTCAGAGCAGAAATAATTGGAAGGTGGAATTATTAGACATGTCAAATGTCTGTCAAAGGTATGAATGCTAAGGAATCAAGGCACAGGAACAGAAGTATTAGATAAAAGCAGAAAAGAGGAGAAACAGAAAGGCAGAGAAGTGGACTTGTGTATTGGTGAGAAAGCAGACTTGGTCCAGAGTGGGCTCTGGAGGAGCAGAGTTGACTTGCGTGGCACAGGATATGACACTTACTACTCATAGCTAATGCTTAGTAGTCTGGGCAATCACCTCCCTATCATAGTTTTTGTCAAAGGAGATGGAGTTAAATGATGTGAGATAATGATGGAATGCCCCTGGAGGCTCAGAAGTAATGATAAGGAAACGATGATAGAGTAGGACAACAGTCCATGCAAATTCCAGATGAATCCCAAGTGACTCTGGATGGATTCCAAGTGGACTCCAAGACCCCAAGACTCCTCTGGGTTTCTGAGATTCTGGGGTTCACTGTACTTTGTCACTCCCAGTTGAATGCATTAGTAATCCCATACCCTGAACAAATTTCCAGTGCTGTTCACAAATGAGAGGCTTTGTGAGGATGTCCACTACCATGTTGTCTGTGGGAAAATAGCAGATGATGGCTTCTCCTTTTCTGACAAGGTCATCTTGTACAAAATAGTATTTCCTTTGGATGTGCTTGGTCTGCACCCAGAATTGAGGATTGTAGCTTAGGATGATGGTGGCCTGGTTATCACAGTGGAGAACAGTTGGCCCCTTTTGCAGATGTCTGTCATATTTTGTGTCATGCAAGTCAACTGTGCTCCTCTGGAGCCTACTCCAGCTCAAGTCTGCTTTTCCACCTATACACAAGTCCACTTTTCTGCTTATCTCTAATACTTCTGTCTTGTGCCTTGTTCCTTCATCCTTCATACTTTTGACAGACACTTGACATATCTAATAACTCCATCTTCCAATTCATTCCATTCTGACTCACTCTGACTTGTTCCCTATCTCTCCAATTACTTTTTCCATTCCACTCAGGTACTCAGGTACCCTCCATGTTTACTTGTCACTGTAGCACATAAGCCCTCCTTGTATTCTGTATTCTTCAGTTTGAATATTGACTATAATCACTCCTCTCATCCTGTCCTTCTAACTCCTCCATCAACACTTGAAGCTAGTCTTCTTGTCATCACTCCAACCCTCTGATCCACCACTGCCCCACTCCACTGTCACTCTGTCACTCCACTCTCTGCTAAATACTGGATTGAACTCAGACAAGGGTGCAATGCATAAGTTGAAGCCAAAGTCCACTACAGTACCTTCAACAACTCCAGACAGCCCAGAGGAACTGTATTTAGTAACAATGTCTGATTTCCTTGAAGAAACTCCAAAGCCATGCAAGATGTTGGCCAGTGAGACTAAGTCTGATGTACTCCAAGTCCATGGTGACAAAAACTCTATAATAGGGCAGTGATTGCCCAGACTACTAAGCATTAGCTATGAGTGGTAAGTAGGTATATATGTGGCAGAATGGGCAGAAAAGTGCTCACTAATGATAATCAGGGAATAGGAACAGGAACAAGGAGGAGATGGAATTAAGCAATGTAAGGCAGTGACAGAGCATCCCTGGAGGCTTGAGAGTGATGTCAAGAAAAGGATGATGAGGTGTGATAAGAGTCTGTGCAAGTTCTGTATGAATTCCAAGCAGATGTTGAGACTCCAAGCAGGTCCACCTGGCAGCAGAGTGGAGGTACAAACTCCAACTTTCTGGAAGTGCAGAGTTGGTGTTCCGGTTCCAGAGTTCACTGTATTTTGTCATATGGTGGACCATACTCTGCTGTTTGCTGGACCAGGAGATAGCTCCCCAATTACTGAGGAAGAGGAATCTGGAGGTGGAGTGGAAATTGTCTGGGTCCTGGGACCAACCTGCATCAGAGTACCCCTGAAAGTCCATGTCCATCAATACCTTGGAGCCATCAAACTGGAGTTCCATGTCCTTGGTGGCTTGAATGTATTGAAATATGCATTTCACTGCTTCCCAGTCCATTTGCTTTGGTGTGGGGCCAAACTGGCTGAGGGTTCTGACTGTGTGTGTGATGTCTAGGTGTGTTCCAAGCATGAGATACATCAAGAAGCTGATGACTGTGAGAGAGGAAACTTTCTGGCCCTCAAATGACCATTTCCAAGAGGATCTGATCATTCTCTGTGTCTGTGGCAAAGAGCTGGGAGTGGTGTGCCATTGGAGTCCAGATGGATTTGCATGTGATCATTCCAATGTGGTCTAGGATGGTGCAGGAGTATTGACACTGATAAGGAGATGGTCCAGAGTTATGATCTCCAGGTTTCCAAAATTCCAGAGTTGGTGTTCTGGTGCTGGAGTTCACTGTACTTTGTCACTTTATACCTACTTACTACTCCTATATGGAATGCAGGATGTCTGTGCTCAAAATAACCATCAACTTTGACCAAGTGCATACTCCAAATGGAAATAGCATTTGGCGGACCTCGATCACCATAGTCATTGATGTCATATGGCCAATTGTTGATGTCATGTAGGTCATTGTACATGTAGTTTTTATGACGGTCAACTTCCCATGTTCCACCTTAGATTGATATTAATATTAATGGTCATGGTACAGGTTCTTTGGTGCCCTGTTCTGTACGTTGTACCCCTATGACAGATACTGTTAAGATGTTGCCCTCAACTTGCTCCAGGACGTAAGACAGAACTCACACCTATAATGACCATGCTCTGCAAAATCACATTCACGTTATTTCGCCAACAGGATTGATTCTTGATGAGCATCCGAGTGTCAGTGCCAGAACAACCAAGGTTTTATACAACACTCCAAGACATCAAAACCATAATGCCATTGAAGAAATTCCTCTCATGGGTGGGCTTGCCGATCTTCCAGAGAATGACTACTACATGGGCGGTGTTGGCAATGGACAAGGCCTTCGTAAGTGATCCAAGTCACTTTTAAGCCATGCTAACATTGTTTAGAGGAGGAACATGTTAGGATGCTGAATCCTCCGGGCTGTCCAGAGTTGTTGGAGGCGGAGCGGACGTTGGCTTCAACTTATGTGTTGTGCCCTTGTCCGAGTTCAGTCTGGTATTTACAAAGCAGGCGGAGTAGCAAAGGGGTTCAGATGTTGGAGGGTTGGAGTGACGACAAGAAGACTGGCTTCAAGTGTCAAGAAAAGGACTTATGTTGGACAGAGAGGAGGAGTGATCAAAGTCAGAGGAAGCAGAGGTCAGAGGTCAGAGGGTTGGAGTGACGACGAGAAGGCTAGCTTCAAGTGTCAAGAGAGGGACATGGACAGAACAGAGGAGTGATCAGGGTCGATATTCGAACTGAGGAATACAAACTACAAGAGGGGTTTATATTCTACGGGGACAAGTAAACACAGAGGGCACTGGAGTGCCGGAGTGAAGTGGAATGTGAGTCAGAGGTGTCAAAGAGATAGGATTAAGTCAGGAAATGTCAGAACGAGTCAGAAATCGGATTAATCGGAAGGTGGGATTATTAGATATGTCAAACATCTGTCAGAAGTGAAGGATGAGGGACAAGGTACGGGATCAAGGATGAGGAACAAGGTATGGGGATCAGGGGTAAGAGAGATGAGCAGAAAGGCGGAAAGTGATAAGGCAGAAAAGTGGAAAAGCGGAAGAGCGGACTTAATAAGGCAAGAGAGGCAGAGTTAGTCTGGAGTAGGCTCCAGAGGAGCGGAGTTGATTTGTCGGGACACAGTATATGACAGAACATGTAGATGCTCTTGAAGCATTGGAATGTGATGAACCACAGGTTGACAACAACAACAACAAGGTGATTGATGCTGGGCCGTCACTTTGGGTGGATCGTTTTTCTGACGCCGACTCAGAAGAGGAAGCTGAGGATGTTGATGAGATGATTTGAAAACCTGTGTATTATCTTGATATTGGCAATTGACATGGTGATATCGATGTTCAGAAAAACTACATGTACAATGACCTACACAATGTTGACAATTGGCCATACAACATCAACAACTACAGTGATCGAGCATCAGGGAAATGGTGAAGAAAAGATAACCCATTATATGGCCATGATGCTGATGGCATTGGATTATAATGTCAGATATACCATTATAATCCAATGTCATCAGTATCATGACCATATAATGGATTATCTTTTCTTCACCATTTCCCTGATGAGGTCCACTGAATGCTATTTCAATTTGGAGTATGCA
>KN824853.1:0-78031 GCA_000827395.1 Paxillus rubicundulus Ve08.2h10 | reverse complement strand
TGATCCCGTTGAAGGGAGTTGTCGGTTGCAGGCAGCAGCTTGTGACCTAAGTTGACCAACAAGTGCACAAGGAAGAGAAGTCAGCGAGACAGTCAAGGCGGCTGCAACATGGAGCGGAGAATGAATGGTGTGGCACTGCCACGGCACGCCATGTTTGCAGTGGAGAGGGACTTGGGCAAAAACAACGATGACGATGGCGAGAAGGCTGATACAATATATATGAACCGTTGAGGTACTTTCCTCGAGTTTGAACTTTGGATTCCAAAAAAGAAAGCAAGTCAAATCCAATTTTCGGCAATTTCCAGCAGTCTCCAGTGTTCTCCAGATCCGACTCGGCTAATTTTGGTTATTTTCCGGAGAGTCTCCAGAGAGTCTCCACCTGCAGGTTCAAACTTCTGACATGAGTCTACATGGTGGCAAGGACGCGTTCTAGTTTCTTGATCAGCATTTCGTTTTCCACCTCCGATCCAACAGTAATTCGCACACATCCTTGACACCCTGGCTCGCCTCCTCTGTACCGAACCACAACATATTGCTCATCAGCACCTTTCTCCTCAGCAAGGGTTTTGTACACCTTGTTCGACCGAACGTTATCTGGTGCACCAGTCTCCCTGTTGAGAATCGGAACCACGAGGAAGTTGGCGTTATTTCCGCCAATAGTTTGACCCACGCCCAAGTGAGCCAGCTTCGAGAGCGATTCTTTTAATTTATCCCGAGATGCCAGAAGCGTAGAAATTTTGTCACGCATGGTCTGCACTGCGTCTGGTTGAAGGGCTGCCAATGCAAGGTGTGCACTGGGGGTCGAGATGTTGTAAGGTGCCTTGGTATTGGTGAGTACTTGGATCAGCGGAGGTTGAGCTAGGGCAACGCCAAGACTAAGGCAAGAATATCAGCTCGTCTCTGACATGAAACGCATAGCATACCGAATAGCAGCCAGTCCGAAACTTTTGCTCAAAGTTTGCATGACACAAAGATTGGCATAGTCTTTGATCAAGGACACGGCTGAGGCGCCCTCCCCTGCAAAGTCGATGTAGGCTTCGTCTACCACTACGATACCTTTGAAAGCGTCGTAATCCAATATCGAGCGAAGAGATTTTAGACAGATAGAGGTTCCAGTCGGGTTTCCAGGAGAGCATAGGAATATGAGCTTTATTGAGGAATCTGCAGATATGGCTTCCTTTATCTATTCAGGGTCTCGTCAGGACAACCGACTCCGGTTACCTCGATGGAAAATATACTGACCGGGTCGACGAGCAAGCTAAATCTTCCTTCCTCTCCCCCTTCCCCCTCGCTCCCGCTCAAGTTCAGATTACACCGAACAATGCCGATGTCATTAACTTGGGCACAAACAGCGTACATCCCGTACGTCGGAGGAGTGATCAGGATCTTCTCCCGTGCGGGGGCGACGCACACGCGCATGATCAAATCGATGACTTCATCGGAGCCGACACCGAGGAAGACATGTTTGATACTGGGAAGACCTCTGAGTTTCGCGATACGTGATTTAATCTCGTCATGAGATGGATCGGGGTATCGGTGTAAATTTGCATCCAGAGAACTATACAGTTCTAAGGGTATTTGGGAAGATGATTGTATGGAGTGACCCAAGGCGTTCTCGTTTGCATCTAAGAGGATTCCTTCCTGATAGTCATCGCGAGCACAGCGGTATGGGTGCAACGCAAGTATATTAGGTCTGATGACCTTTTCTATGTTGAAATGCGCTGGTTTGGTTGGCCCAGAGGAAGGTGCTAGACCAAGTATCGGCATCTGTCGTGGAAGAGGGGAATGTTGAAACTCTTCAGCTAGCGAACGAGTGGCAACCCGACGGTCTGTTGCAATTTGGATCCGAGTCATGGACGTTGATACATGATAATCTAATCTAATCTATGCCATCTGCCATCAGTGGTCCACATCTGATGATCGCCTCGGCATTGGAATGGCGAAGCTGCCCTCACTTGCTCTTCCCCACATCCAACATGACAAACAACGGATGCTTGCCCTTGCGAGCTCATTGTTCTGTGACGGGTGCTCAATTTGCTGGTCTCCCGTTCTCCTGCCCTAAACGTGAGTTTTTGGACCCACCTCAAAAATGGACCTTTCGCTTCAAAGCAGACCCGACGTCTCGAAAATGAACCCATTGCCTCAAATGTGGATCCGATGTGTCGAAAGTGGACCCAACGAATCGAAATTTGACCCAACGAGTCGAAGACGGACCCGACATTTCAGTCCCGCCCGAAATGGCCATCAGTGCTCGAAGTCCATGACCCGACCTCGAAACAGCTCACCGGCACTCGAAATGGTTTATCCCAACCTGCCTGCGAACTTTCAACTGCACCTGTGCATTTCCAAATGCCCACCCTCGCCGTTTTAGCCTCACCTGCACGTTTCCGCTGTTTCCGTTTTCAGCGCACCCGTACGTTCTCAACCCACCCGTACATTTTCAGCCTCACCCGCGTTTTCAGCCTCACCCGTGTTCAGTTTCAACCGCGCATTTTTTACATTCACCCGAATCGCCCTGCAAGTCGTGTATCATAGATAACACGCTATTATATTTGATTCATTTTTCTTCATTCTTTCTGGTGTGTACAATGGTGCGAAACTACTAGTAAACAACTATCTGCCCTGGACTGGGACAAACTTTCAGAGCACTGTCCAGGACTGTCCAGAGCTAGCCAGTTGGGTACCTTGCCAGGGGTGTCTGTCAGCCTGGACCCCTGTCTGGCCCTGTCCAGTCCTGTCTAGGTGAGGGCTAGTTTGCTGATGTAACCCTAATCCTGTCCTAAGTTTTTGCATGCCATGTAACAATGCTGAGTAAAATGTACAAAGTAAATGCACCAAAGCCACCTGTTCAGCAGTAGAAGTGTCTGGTAAAAATTTTAGGTCAAGTTTATAGGCAGGATTATTTTCACATCTTCTGTCCAGCTCTTGCCAGTTAGGTACCTTGCTGTGCCAGTCCTGCCAGATCTGTCTGGCCTGGACAGGGCAAGGGTTAGTTTGCTGATGCTTGCAAACCATATCTGAGTGAACCTCAAAGATTAGCTCATTTGAATTGTAACTTAGATTGAAAACCATTTGAATAATTATTTCAATCATACCGAAGACGGTCGTCAGATGTGGAGCAGATAGCATAGGTTAGATTAGATTATCATGTATCAAGGTCCATGACTTCATTCTCGACTGCTACTTGGGATAATCTTCCATGCTCTGACCAAGCCATCATCCCCTGCGGTAGAAAGTAAATCCTCGAAGCCAGAACGAGGACACCACTGCACGGAATTGACATCGTGGACGTCGTGAGCAGACGAGACTGATGCAATAAGTCTTGAATTCAACGTAGGATTGCTAGAACCCCGTTGAGAAGGTTGCTTTTGACGGATTCGGATCAGCAGCCATCAGATTCGATTGGGTGATGGGACCTACCGAGATTTCCCAAACATTTATTTTACCATCGCTGCCGGTGCTTGCAAGCCATCCGAGATTGTCCTGCGTTCCTTTCCCTGGGCCCCAGCTCAGGGAGTATATACTTCTATCGTGACCTTTCAGTTGGTGGATGAACTGCCATGTATACTGAGAGGTTCGCTGCCATATCCTGATTGTGAGATCGTCGGATGAGGAAGCGAGGTAATCCCCTCGTGGTGCCCATGCGAGAGACCACACTGTTGCTCCGTGTCCTGACAGCGTCGCAAAACAATACCAATCCTCGGAAGGATCGTCGACATAGAGCTTGATCGTATCGTCATATGATGCCGATGCAAGAATCTGTCCCATGAATTGGAGTCAGCCACAAGACGCATCCCTTCAAGAGTGATTGTGACCTCTTCAGCAGGATGCCATGCTACGCATTTCACGTCTTGGCTATGTTCCATCAAGACACCCATACATTCGAAATCTGCATCCGGCTGGACTGTAGGAAAGGAGAATCGTCAAGAAAGGAATGTTGGATTCGCGCGCAGTGGTCACCTTCCCAAACCCATACAGTCTTGTCTCTGCTACAACTTGCAAGCAAAGTTCCAGTTCCGGAATATGCAACGCTCTTGCATTCTGTCTCATGTCCTTCTAACAATGCAACGCACTCCCAATCATCGGACCCTGAAGGGTCACAATCGTCATCAGATGCCTCCCGCCTCTCCCAGATCCCTATGTTTGAGTCAAACGAGCCTGTTGCAAGAGTCTTCCCAGATGGTGCCCACGCAATACTTCGCACAGTCTTGGTGTGTCCTGTCGGGATCGTCGTAACATGGGAGAACACAGTCTTTGATGGATCTTGTCTGTCCTTGCGGTAGCTGTACAAGCGCACTGTTTTATCTGCAGAACATGATGCAATCAAAGGCTTGGTTGGGTTCCAGGCGACCTGCCACGCGCGTTCATCGTGACCTGGCGTGAAAAGTCAGCCTTGTGGCACTCGGTGGCTGGGATGCACGATCGCACCTGGTAGCTCAGCAGTCAGCTGTATATGGGATTCTAGGGTGAGATCCATTGTTTCTAGTGTTGCATAGACCCTCTGTCCGATTCGCTACTTAGAGGGCGCTGAGCAAACCGACCAAGATGTAAAGGCACTTACGGCTGCTATCTGACATATGGTATTAGGTCAGCTTAAGGGGACCACAGGAACTTATTCATCTGGAGACTGGCTGTCTCCATCCGAGACGCATCAGCTGCCAGCAAACATCCATCGACGCTCTTGGCATCACTCCAGCACCGTATCTACTCACAATCGACCAGGAGACTGCCCATGCGCATAATCGCGTTGATAGCGGTGTCGAGGCTAACCTCTTGAACCAATCACTCTCAGGAGGTGGGCGAGAGTGGTACCATTGCATAGCACTACCAACGCGGGGGTCTTTGCATTATTTAGTCAGGACTGTACAACGATGGGCCACTTCTGGCTGTTTAAAAGGTCCTCTGGTAAATCACTTTACGCAGGTGTGCTCCACTTTACAAGCCTATTTTTACTGCGATATCTCCATGGTTCACGAGTCGACGACGTATATAATACTAGTTTTACAGGTGCTTTGATCATCTCAGGCAAATGCCCTTCGAGTGGTTATCTGTTTTGGCCCTTGCTGCCGCTGCCGTGGGCGCACAGACTTTTCAGCCACTAAGGCTTGCTGGAGTAAACATCCCTGGCTTTGGCATGTCGTGTTTGGAGGATTTGATTACCTATTGACGACCCCTTCAGATTTTGGATGCGGTACCGATGGTACCTGCAACATCACTCAGGCCTGCCCTCCGCTCACTCAGCTCGGCTGTGAGATTACTCATTTCTTCTGCACAACTCGTGGCTTACAACTTGACACAGGTGCCGATGGTCTTGGCCAGATGCAGCACTTCGTCAAGGATGATGGCTACAATGTGTTCCGTCTCCCTGTAGGATGGCAATACCTCACCTACAACCGAATGACTGGTGCCCTTAACGAAACCCAGTTTGCCAATTACAACATGCTCGTGAATGCATGCTTGACCACTGGTGCGTACTGTGAAATCGATATTCACAACTATGCTCGGTATGATGGCCAGGTGAGTTGATCTTGCCTCGTGAAGAAATCCGGCCAGTCATCTGAAATGTCCTTCACCTTTAGATAATCGGTCAGGGTGGTCCAAACAACGAAATCTTTGCTGAGCTGTGGTCCAATATCGCTAATTACTGGAAGAATGAGAGCCGCGTCATTTTTGGACTGTATGCCACTTTCCAGGGTATCTGGAAATATCGTTTAATGTGAATATTTTGCAGCATGAACGAGCCACATGATATCCCCGTAAGTGTTGTTTAACTGATTGTCGTTGAGAAACTGACTCGATGCCCGTGTCAAGGACATCTCCATTTGGGCTGGGTCCGTTCAAGCTGCAGTAACTGCCATCCGCCTCACTGGTGCAAACTCACAAATCATTCTTCTTCCCGGTAACAACTACACTTCTGCCGAAGCCTTCACCTCCAGCGGATCTGCTGATGTTCTGAACAAGGTGAAAAACCCTGACGGAACCATCACCAACCTTGTCATGGACGTCCACAAGTACCTTGACTATGACAACTCGTGAGTGGCGATATCGTTTTTAAGCCTCTGCATTCCACACATTCTGCGTTTCCAGTGGGACCCATGCTGCTTGCGTCACTAACAACATTGAGAGTTCTTGGTACCCTCTCTCAACCTGGCTGCGCGAGAACGGCCGTCAGGCTTTGAACACTGAGACTGGGGGAGGTGATGTCGACTCTTGCGTTGGCTATCTCGCCCAGCAGATTGGCTACCAGGCTGCCAACTCTGACGGTTCGTCTCCAAACTATACGATAATTACAGAGTAGCTAACATGCTACAACCTAGTCATCCTTGGCTACATCGGCTGGGCTGCTGGCTCCTTGGCGACTGACTACATTCTCAGCGAGACCCCTTACTATAACGGCACTGGCTGGAACGACACCCTCACCGTCTCGATGGCGCTGTCTCCCATGACTAACATGCTGGTTTGTTCGGTTGTATGAACATGTTGTATTTATGACAGTATATGCCCCTTGAGATATGGGGTTTTTGGTTGCGTCTCAGATTGTTCTTCCGAAACTTTCTGCGAGAGGTAGCCATTGTTTGTCTTTATTGAATTCCAAAGCTTTCGCCTTCCAATTATGGCAGCGCTTGAGGTTGAACTTGGGATCGGAAACCTTGACCAGCATTCAGCACCAGACTTCTCATATTGGTCCAGAGTCAACGACTGCGTCAAGTCCGGAATTCATTTTATATCTGAAGAGACAGAGACCAAGGATCACAAGGCATCCTTACCACCGTGATGATCCAAACTGGCCTCATACAGAGCGCACACGACGATCTCTTGACAGACATATCTTATGACTTCTACGGACTACGTCTTGCCACATCTAGTCTTGATCAACGGTAAGGCTGACCCGCTAACGCGTCTCAATGGCTCACAATTGACCCCAGAATCAAAATATGGCAGTTGGATGAAACCAACGGGACTTGGAGCGTAGAGGATGAATGGAAGGTAGTGTCTCTCATATATTTTTTCCGAATTGCATAGAGTGTACTTATTACAGCTTTCGAACAGGCACATGATGCTGCTGTCTCAAGATTGAGTTGGGCGCACCCAGAATTCGGTACAATCCTTGCGTCCGCGTCATTTGATCGGACAGTCAAAATATGGGAACAGACGTCTTTCGCAGCTCTTGGTGGTGCACAGTCTAACGGATCTGCCCCTGCTCAGCATGTCTCAGGGAGTGGCTCTTCGTCGCGATGGGTAGAGAGAGCCGTCTTAGTTGATGCTCGTGGCACAATGCGAGCGGTGGAATTTGCACCCCACCATTTCGGGCTCAAGTTGGTATGGATTACCTCTGACTCCAAGGCGCCATTTGGTGTTAATTTTGCTTAGGCGACGATCTCATCTGACAACCACCTTCGGATATATGAATGTCTCGAGCAGTCTTCGTTGGCTACATGGCAGCTCTCAGAGGAAGTTGATGTCACAGCGCTTCCATCCATGTCTTCGCCCTCCTCTCTTTCTGTCGCATTCACGACGCCAACACAAACTTATGCGACTCTCGAGGGTGCTTCTGCCTCTCTGGTTGCACAAGCATTACAACAATCGCAACCCGCATTGCCTCAGAGATCAGGAATGGGTAACCGGGAAGCTGACGGCGGATGGTGCATTTCGTGGTGTAAAGAGAGATACTGGGGCGAAGTTATATCTGCAGGGTGTGGCGTCTCGGGCACCATTAAGGCGAGTACTCGTTCTACATTTCGTCACTAGGTTTTGATCGAGCAATCGTAGATAATCCAATTCTCGCCTTCCCGCCGACCAACGACACTGCTGGCGCTCGACCCAACTCCCTCCGGAGCTCTTAGGCCGTTGGAGGGTGGGGTGGGGTCCGTACCGTCTAACGACAGCGAAGCACCAACACCATACGCGATCACCTCCGTTGCATGGGCACCATCCTGTGGAAGATCTTATCACCTTATCGCAACTGGTGGGAGAGACGGTCATGTTCGAATTTGGAAGGTGAAACCTGCTGAAGACAACGACGTTATTGAGGCAGACGGCGAACCAAGGTGGACAGGCACCATTGTTGCAGACTTTGATCATCACAAGTTGGTCTACTTCATTCCTACCAAGTCAGGATGTGCCCTGATACATCTTCTTTCAGGTTGGCGGTTGGTCGGGTGGAATGGAACATTACAGGGTATGCTAGCGGCTTCGATTCTTTTCCCTCGCTGACGTGCCACCCAGAACTGTTTTGTCGTCTGCCGGTAATGACGGACGCGTTCGTCTTTGGAAGGCCACGATTGGGAACGTCTGGAGACCGGCAGGTAGCATCGGTGTTGAGCAGTCTGAGGATTCACCGGATGCGGACGCAACTATGGAGGATAATGCTGTCGCTGAGTAGCGCGGTAATAGTACGATGTAAATGTATCACTGCTAGTTCTCCGAGGCAACAAACCAGCTGATTCCATTGGTGGAGAGCTGTTAGCGGCCCGGTCGTCTAGTACACAGAAGTACCACGCCCATGACAAACCCATGATCATGATGGAAACAACGATAAGTCTCTTTGATTCCTTCAACTCTGTTCCAGGCCATCAAATTCAATCGGTACGTTGTACATACACATCAATTGAATACTGGAAATCAACAGTGTTGTCAGTGCCAGTAACGATGTCGCCACCTGACGGGTTATTCCCTTCCCGTTCTTCCCCATCAGCGCGACTGACATCAGTCATCTCTCACTTCAGCAGCCCACCTTACAAGGTCGTTGTCTGCCGCAACCTTGGTCCCGATGTAATGCCACTGTTGGAGAACAGGCATGAGTTCGAGGTGCGTCCACGCATTCAGAATCACGCACTTATAACTGGTGCGATACGATGGCCCGTAGCTTGTTGTCTGGCCGGAGGATCGCGCATGCGATAGAACATGGCTGCTGGAGAACATCGCCGGTGCTACCGGGGTGATCGTTATGTTAACAGACAAGGTAGGCGGTATCCAATGTTACCACTGGGATTATGTGGGATTGACAATATGATTCGCAGGTAGACACCGAACTCCTGGACAAGGGTAACTCGTCACGAGAAAGCACTCGTATGTGAGAGTCTGAACTAGATGCACTGGTTCACAGCGGGCCCTTCTCTTCGAGTTGTGTCGACGATGTCAGTGGGTCATGGTGAGGACGTTCCTCTATGATGAGTTCTTGTGCATCATCCTGTCGTCCCTTTGTCAATCTGATAGAACACATCGACCTCAAGGCTGCGGCTCAAAGGGCACTTAAGGTCGGTTATACACCGGACGTTCTGACCGACGCAGGCAAGTCAGCACTGCACCCCTGCAGTTCCACTCTCATGAACTTTTGCGCAGTTGCTGATCTGTCCGTGATGCTCGCATTGATGGCCGGCCGAAATGGAGGGATCGGGGCCGCTCTTGTTCAGAATGGAGAGGTGGGAACTGAATCCGATGATATAGGCTTGGATATTTACTGTGCTTCTCAGTGGTCAAACTTCTCATGGGCTCCTTTCGGCTTTTGTGGGCCACAGCTCAGCACGACAGCAACTTCTCCAACGCGAAAGATTGGCTTCCTTGGTTTCGGCCGAATAGCCCAAGCGACCTTGGCACGTCTTGTGCCATTTGGTATCACACATTGCTTGTACTCGTCTGGTCCCTCGTCTCCGCCGAATCTTCAACGCGATGCAGAGCTTGAAAAGAAGTATAACTTGAAGGCAGTCGCAAAAGTCGACCTCGATGAGCTTGCTCGTGAAAGTGACGTTCTCTTTGTCCTTGCACCTGGCGGTTCAGGGACTTATCATGTGGTCAACGAGGGCTTGTTGAAGAAGATGAAGAAGACAAGCATTATCGTCAATGCAAGCCGAGGGACGTTAGTTGATTCCGACGCACTCGCGAAGGCACTCAAAGAGGGATGGATTTGGGGTGCAGGCCTTGATGTTGTAGAAGGTGAGCCCAATGTAACGAGAGATCATCCGCTTGTCAAGGAACCCAGGTAAGCTGTCCGTAGCTCTCAGTCTCGGTCACCGAAACTGTACATGTTGACGTGTAATCCCACCCCATTAGATGCGTTATTGTTCCCCACATTGCCAGTGCCACTCTGGAGACGAGGAAATCTATGGCGACTCGCGCTGCCCATAATCTGATAGCCGCTATTTTCGGTGAGAATATGCCCGCGGAAGTTGATCTCTCCGCCTTTTATCGGATGGTGAATGATGGCCCCCATCGGCCTTGACTGGAGTTGTTCGCTAAATTTGGTTCGAGCTGTAGTCAGTAGCAAGCGATTACGAAGCACTGAAACTTCATAACAGTTAGGATGATGCGCACAGCTTGATGAACAACCTCGTGGTCTCTTACCTCAAGTCAGTTGGAACATATAGCGAGGTCCCCCATCAGCTGGCGGCCCAGTCTGAATTACCGATTCTAAGGCGCTCTGATGAGAATGGTTAGCACCAGTACTGGGGATATCGGAGACCTTCCAAGTTTCAGAAGACTCGAGATTCGATTGTTCTGCCAGCCAGCTTCCTTGACTTCTGGAATTCGTGGTCCAATCGCATTAACTGTACTGCACAGTTTTTGCCTGCCAAGTGTAAGAATCTAAATGACTGGTGTCCGGGTCCATTGCTTCGTCGAGAACTAGGCAAACCTGAACACCTGATCAGACTATCCGCGATTCTGATGTTCTCCATGGACGGCAGGTGGTCGGTTTCTTCATTGTCACGGTTTCCCTGATGAGTCAGCAGACTAGCCATTCATGATCATCATCTGCGGAGATAGTCAGTGGCTGTGTCGTTTCTTTGCGTATGTTTGTCTCCGTCGCGGTACAAAACTTGGACGCGATTGGACAACAAAAATTTGCGAGCCTTTCTTCTGCTTGCCACCTGTCTGATTTCTTGCCATAATGACAAAATACATCCTTGTCTCTGGAGGTGTAGTCAGTGGAATCGGGAAGGGTGTTATCGGTGCGACCTAGCGTTTTTTTTTTGGTGCTGATGAATCTCTTGTTTATGCTGTTGTTTCCGACGTGTAGCCTCTTCGACTGGCCTGCTCTTGAAGACAGCCGGCCTGAAGGTCACGGCTATCAAGATTGATCCATACATGAATATAGATGCTGGTACTATGCGACCCACCGAGCACGGTGAGACATGGGCAGGATGTCATCTGTCGCCCACCTCCTAAGCGTCCTCCAACTTAGGTGAGGTATACGTCTTGAACGACGGGGGTGAAGTAGATCTGGATTTGGGAAACTATGAGCGGTATCTGGATGTCACGCTATCAAAGGACAACAACATTACAACTGGTAAGATTTATCGGGAAGTTATTGAGAGGGAGGTCCGTCGTTCCCTTTCGGCCGAGGCTCAGGGCCATGCTGATCTTCGGTGCAGAGAAGAGGAGAGTACCTTGGGAAAACTGTGCAGGTAATCTTGTGGTCGTGAATCAGTGCGTATCGTGACTTGATCTGTCGCGCGACAGATTGTACCGCACGTCACGAATGCTATCCAAGATTGGATAGAACGTGTTTCTAAAGTTCCTGTCGACAACTCTGGTGAGGAGCCAGACGTTTGTATCGTAGAGGTATGCGTTGTCAATTTTTTCTGGAGATGCATTCCCTCAAGCTATGCCTAGCTCGGAGGAACGGTTGGTGACATAGAGTCCGCCCCCTTTGTGGAGGCGATGCGACAGTTCCAGTTTCGAGTCGGCCACGAGAACTTCGCTCTCGTACATGTTTCGCTCGTGCCAGATATGCACGGTGAACAGAAAACTAAACCCACACAGACCACTGTACATGCCTTGCGAGGGCTTGGGTTGCTGCCTGATCTGGTCTGTCACGGCTTTGGTTGACCTGGTTATTTTCCTGTGACATTGCATTTAAATTTGCAGATTGCATGCCGACTGCTAGGCCCAAAACCCCTGGAACGAGCAGCCAAGGACAAGATTTCTATGTTCTGTCACGTTGCGTCCGAGCAAGTGATCGGTGTGCACGATGTGTCATCTGTGTATCACGTCCCTTTGCTGCTCCAGTCTCAAGGAATCGTCGACTATCTGCGCAAGAGGCTTGATCTTGCAGCTCTAAACATTTCCCAGGAGATGGTATCCAAGGGCTTGTCCCTTGAAGCAAAGTGGAAAGGCATGACTAAAGGGTGGGTCCTGATGGCTTCGCCGTCTTGATTCAGCGCCTTATGCTCGTCACTTCCTCAGCCAGGAACGCCTCTTCGATGATGTCAAGGTCGTCCTTGTCGGGAAATATACTGACCTCAAAGACTCTTACATGTCTGTTGTAAAAGCCCTCGAGCACTCTGCTTTCCGTGTGAAGCGAAAGCTTATCATTCAGGTTCGCTTGGTTCATTCTCGATCACGCCGCCAACATTGAACGAGAATATGCAGTGGGTTGAGTCTTCAGACCTCGAAACTGCTACCCAGGAAACAGATCCTGCGAAATACCACGACGCATGGCGCAGCGTTGTGGGTGCAGGGTGCGTCTTCTTGCGGTTTCCTTGAATGTCGTTAAAGCGACTTGGTCAAGGGGTATCCTTGTGCCTGGAGGTTTCGGCCAGCGGGGAACGGAGGGTATGGTTCTCGCAATCAAGTGGGCCCGGGAACAGAAAGTCCCCTTCTTGGGAATCTGTCTCGGCTTCCAGATGGCGGTGGTGGAATGGGCAAGGAACGTGCTCGGGATTCCGGGTGAGTCTGTACCCGTCAAATGCCTGACCCCTTCCATTTTTCTCAGATAACGATGCAGATGCCACATCGAGCGAGTTCCATCCTGACGCTGCCCATCCTTTCATCATTTTCATGCCTGAAATATCGCGCACTCACATGGGAGGAACTATGCGTCTTGGTCTCCGACCTACAGTTTTCCAACCTTCAGCCAACATTGTCGATCCCGCGACGACCGTCGACCGTCCTGCCACTCCCACTACAAATGGTATTACCACAGAGCCCCACGTGATCACCAATGGTATTCATCTCTCTGCCTTGACGTGGTCCAAAGCACGCAAGCTTTACGGCAATGCAAGTACGATGTGGGAGCGGCACCGACATCGCTACGAAGTGAACCCCGAGGAAGTATCTAGGCTCGAGGACTCCGGTCTCATCTTCGTCGGAAAGGACGAGCGCGGCGAGCGGATGCAGATTCTCGAACTTAAGGACCATCCATTCTTCGTTGGGCTTCAACCTCACCCTGAACTCTGTTCGCGCCCGCTCAACCCATCGCCACCGTTCCTTGGTTTCATCTCTGCGGCGTGCGGTATCTCGGTTCTTGAGGAACAACTGGAAGAACAGATGGAGACATTCAAACCGCCCCATCCAGAGGGAGCCATGGTCAGTGAGGAAACGTTGAGGGCACGGACGATGGAACATCCAGTTAGCACCGGGGTGGGGACCATGACAGGATGGGGTACACCAGTTATGGATTAGGTGACCAATGTCATCAATCCGAAGCGTGGCGTTCAATGAAAGTATGCATTTCTCACACCAGGTCCAATGTCTTGCAGACCCTTGAGAGTGAATCCCGAAGATGGGCGAGGAGCTGAAACTAGCTACGTATAGTCGAGAACATGCGTTCGTGAATTGTGAACGCTGCAAATGCATCATGTTTTTGCGATCTAGTTTCTCCAACACGAGAACCTGTGCTTATGATCTGAATCTCAATGTTGGAGTGCCCAGCTTGCATACTCAGATCTTCATTATTTCCCCCTGCCTTGTTCAATCGCTTCTTATTTAACTGTAAGGAAAACCTTCCGAGGTGTGAATGAGTAGGACTACTGCAGAGACACGAGTTGCACTTTTTGTATTAGGATTGCATTGAGTGGAAAGGGGAATAATTTTGGAATAATTACTGTCCAAGTTCAAAGTCCCTTTTGCCAGTGAAATGCTGTGAACATCGACACTGCAGGACGGGTATAATATGTGTAGGATGGACACAACGATACCATGCAGTATGCAGGCTGGTAACAGCCTTGGCCAAGGATTTTTGTTTACACTCACTGAGTTGTAGAGCAATGGTAACTGATGTGACGTCCGTGCGCATCTCTTGCTTCCGAGTCTGTCCCCACTTCGCACGACTTCCTAAGCAAGAGAACTCTCCCTTCCAAGTTCTCGTCGCACCCACCCGTCGAAGTAACACGAACAAAGGACGAGGGATGTGTGAATGAGTAAATTGCTGAGTAAGATGCAAGGAGAGGTAGACTGACAGTTTCTACCCAAGTTACGAATCTATGTATACATGCAGACGGGATGTAAGATATATGGCAGGGCGTCCACAGGTACCCCGGATGCAGATGAAACGTTACACGGGTCCATATGGGAAGTCGAGTAGAGTGATGGCAAAGCCGAAATCACTGACGCATGTGAGGCGGGAGCGGCCGTTCTACCACGGTTGAAACCGTCTGCGTCCTCTCTTGTTTCTTCTCTTGCAACTTGGGCTTCTTACTCTCCACCGGTTTCACCGTGGTCACCTCGCTTACCAGTGAGTTCCTTTTCCCTCTCCCCTCCCAAACTGCGCGCTTTCCTCCCTTTCCTTTCTTAAGCCCCGCGGAAGGATTTCCACCAGCGATCCTGACCCCATCGACAAACAGACCCTTCGTATTCTCTAACTGAGAACCTATTCCGTACGACCTCATGAAACTGCTCGGGGACTTCGTTAGCGTCGGTAATGAGACGTCGAAACATTCGGAAGCCCATGAGGAGACGCCGGAAAGAACCGAAGTCGGTTGCAGGCGCAGAGAAGGGGTGAGGGGCAGGTAATACCCCAGGAGGGACGCAGCCGTGCTCCGAATATCTGAGGGTTCGATGAGACCGTGTAGGTTAGCGATTGCAGTTTTTAAGAAATCAGTGGTCAAGGTGGATGACTGCGGCGAGAGGGAGGCGAGCTGTTTATCGAGCACGGAGATCGGGAGTGGTTTTATCGGGAGATTCGTTAGTTGCCACGTCAGATATCCTGCTTCCCATGGCAGGAGCAGCAGGTCTGCTCGTACATTTGATCCTTCGTTTGCGTTACCACCCGCGGATGTGGTCGCATCATCACCACGAACCATCCTTCCTATCCGGTGGACGTACGCCGCCTCTGTGCTTGGTATGCCAACTTGGATGACTCTAGTCACACCAGGATAATCCATCCTTTTAGTGCCCACGTCTGAGGTCACCAGTACACTCGGGCGTGCATCGTCCCCTTCACTCACCCTACTAAACAACAATCTCGTCTGCTCTCTGTCTGACTGTGACAGTTTTGAGTGCGTCGTCAGTATCTCCGTGCTTCCATCCATCACCTCCTCCTTCGCGAGCACTCGCAACAACGTCGAGAACAGTGATGTCACTTGTACGGTAGGACAGAATACGATCACCTTGGAGCGTACTCCGTGTGCGAGTCGATCGTGCGCAAGCAGTTTCAAGAGTGTAGGTAATTGATCGGAAGCAGTTGGGCACAGCGTGTGGAACTGAGGAACATGATCATGTGTCGTGAGCCCGTCGTCGAAAGATAATGCAAGCTCCACTGGAGTCTTGTCTTCGTCGTTTCTACTTGGGATCAAGCCCGGTTCTGGTGGTGCAGTGTCGATGAACGAGTGATTAGGAGAGAAGATAGCCGACGCCAGTTGCCGGAGACCGCGCGGTAGAGTTGCACTGAAGAGGAATGTTTGACGAGTGGGAGCTGAAGGGAGGTAGGACAAAATGGCGTCAATGTCATCGCGGAATCCCATGGAGAGCAACGTGTCTGCTTCGTCTAGGATCAGCTGTGCGGATGTTAGCAGTGAGTCTCGACGAGAAATTTGTGACTCACCATGGGACAATTCTCGAGCCCCCTCTGAACATCTGGCTCGTTCTCTAGTAAGTCCCTCAGCCGTCCAGGAGTTGCTACAACAATGTCCCGCCTGTATCGCATCCATTCCCTCATTTGCTGAGTCCTGCTAGAACTGCCTACGAACAAACGGACTTCAAACTCTTTCTGGTGCTTCGTGAGCTGTAGTGCATCGTTTGCAATCTGCGTAGCCAATTCCCTCGTAGGTGCAAGAATTAGAGGACCAGCAGAGGCGCGTCGGAACGCGGCTCGTGCACGACCTGCGAGGTGAGGGGAAGTCTTGAGCCCCGCATTGATGACCGCAAGTTTCGCATCGTGTTCGATGTAGTTCAGGCGCGACTCGATAGCGGGGATGAGGTATGCGATAGTCTTTCCGGTGCCCGTCTTCGCTCGAACGAGTAGATCGCGTGGGGCATTCGGATCGACCACAGGTGGTTCCCAGTTGGGTGGGAGGGGATTGGGCACTTTTCGGGGGACAATTCCTTCTGGGTCCCAAGGACGGACAAGATCAGGCAGGAGAGCGGTGACGCGCTCCTGAACAGGAGTCATCGTGGTAAATTTGAGTGGGCGGACTGTAAGGGCTTTGAGCGTGTCATAATTCATCCGACCTTTGAGAGACTTGAAGGATAGCGGGTCGGCAGTCGAGCTATCTTCCGTCCGCAGTTCTTCATCCTGGTCTTCGGTAGGAGTATCTTCTTCACCCGGAGCCGTTACATGCGGTCCAGCACGACCAGTGGAGAGCGGCGGCTCTGTTGGCGGGGTAGGTGTAACAGTTGACGATACCGCTGTATTATAAAACCGTCCTGGCGATGTATTTTGGACAGAACGGGCTAAGGCACCTCGCATCAGCCACAGGACCACAGGCAGCACAAGAGGAACTCACGAACGCGCACTACAAGTCTGTTTGATGAAACCGTAGATGAAATCACGCATAGCAGCGCTCTGCAACCGGACCTCGCTACCACTGTGGTCGCCATTTCGAAGGTCAAGCAGGCACCAGCGCACGGTCACGGTCAGCTCAATGGCAAGGCTCGAGTTGATGGGAGAAGAAATAACTACATTTCCTAAACAGGAAGTTAGTCCCGCCAAAGATTTACCGTGTGGCACTGGCACCTCGAGACAGTCAGAGTGTACTTTGAACGTTGGACGTCGAACGCTGGCAGTGCCAGCGAACACGTACATAGCGAAGAAATAACGGCTATCTTACTTCGAGCTTTGGGCTGTCTAGGGGACTGTTGAACACGTATACAGTGAAAACTGGAGAGTTGTTACATTGATATTGCGATATCGACCTGGTTGCAAGGTTTGGAAGCTTCGTGA
Organism: Paxillus rubicundulus Ve08.2h10; assembly: GCA_000827395.1. NCBI lineage: Eukaryota > Fungi > Basidiomycota > Agaricomycetes > Boletales > Paxillaceae > Paxillus > Paxillus rubicundulus. Next base: position 60,933 of record KN824853.1, on the reverse strand, counting down.
TCACCCAGAGACTTTCTAAAACCATCACACTGTCTCTTCTTCAAGAAATGCTACCAACAAAAAGAAACATCTGAATGCATTAAGGGGGAATCGAACCCCCGGCGGGTCGATGGCAACGACCCAGGTTACCACTACCCCATTAATGCGCTCAAAGTTTTCCAGCTTCGGATGGGTCAAAGCTGGTTGGTGAAGTGCTGTGAAATTGAACGACGAAGTGGCAGGGGCCAGTGACTCTATTACTACGGGGCGCTGGCACAAATCACCAACGATCCCCTGATACTGGATTCCAAAACGAACAGCATCCGAGGATGTGTGTCACGATGCTGCCTACCACAATGAGAGGAGGGCAATACAACTAGTGGCGAGTATGTTTTATCTGAGGAATGTCATCATGCTGTCTTTGTAGCTGCCAGTGCGCGTTGGGGAGGGAACTTTCGAGAGGGATGGAAAAGCTCGAGGTACCTATATCATGTATTTATTGTGCCAGTAGTAAGTACTGAGCAATTGTTTACCATAGTAGTCTGATAAATTATAACACCAGTTCACCCTAAAGTCCATAATTTCACCGCCCACGTTCCGACTTCCAGAAGTCAGACCATACTCTGGAACTCTTTCCTCTCCCAATGACCCCTCCTCTGCTCCGTCATCCCAAAAGTCACCTCACAAAGTCTCCACAGCGAGAACAGGGGCCACGCCAGCCTCCTCCAAATATCGCTCCCAGGCGAATGGAAGGTGCTATGCGGCTGTACGGCGACAAGAAGCCATCCCGTGACGAAGCTGATCGCAAGTGTTGCTTCGGCGTAGTGTAAGATACTTTCGCTGGAGCCTGGATTTATTTCGGCAACGTTCATGCCAAAGACGCTCTGCATGGTGGGGGAACGGATAAGTATTTGTTGAAATAGACGGGAAAAAAAGGTGATAAATAGGGGACTTACTGCTATGAAACTAGCTGGGAGGAACACCATCGTTAGATAGGATATCTGTTTCATAGTACTGGAGTCGCGCGTAGCAGCCTTCCTCTCCTCGATGTTATCCATCGCAAAGGCCTAGCCATATTACAAGGACATAAGAGGAACCTTCAAAATTTAGGGGGAAGGGGAAGCTAACCAGATCAATAAGGTTCTTCAACTGACTTGACAACATCACTGTGTGGCTATCCAGCCTGTCAATTTCGAAGAGCAAGTTATTGACTTCTTTGGCGAAGAGATCAGCGGACGCCTTGCATTCCTCCTTCGTTAGACCACTCCTGTCATTACATTCCATAGCGGGGTTGGGTGCCGCCCGGAGGAAGTTCAAGGATTGTCGGAAGTCTTGGAGGAGTTGTTGGTAATAGAGAAGAGTCGCCCGTAATTTGTGCAGCTCTTGTGCAGCATATATGTCATTTGTCTCGAAGATGTAGACCTCCTGCAGCGAACCAAGGTCACCCACGCCAGTTCCGCAAAGAGAAAAGAAAGCAGGAACCAAGCCGACTGACCAACCAATCTATATGTGGACTCAACACTTCAAACGTTTCATCCCACCCGTACAACACATACCAAAACATAACTAGAACCAAAAATGTCGGATCGTTTGATTTTTTGAAGATTTCGGACCAGCATGGGCTGTCGCCGGTTTTGAGGACGAGTAATTGGAGTAGCTCTGCAGAGTCCCTGAACCTCTCTACTGGGGGGTGGTAGGAGATGATGGTGTTGGATGTGGACGTGCGAACCGTGTGGATGGCGAGAAGGTCTTTGAGGAGGACGTGATGTGCTAGTGGATGGAATAAGCGATATTTTTGGGTCAGTGACGTTGGCAGGACTCACTGGAACGCAGATAAAGTGATGTTCGAAAGTCAGTCGCATGGTGCTTTTCTGAAATGGAGCTATGGTTACGAAAATTCAAAATGTGCATTGAATTGAACGTACTGTCGGGTGGCATCATCCCACCCAGGGATGCGGAGGAGGCCCCGTCGGTCGACTTCGCCGACTTATCACCAGCTTTCACCACACGTACAAAGGGTAAAACAATGGTAATATCTTAAGAAATAATGAGCGAGACCACCAGTCGTCGTCACTTTAGAATGACGCACGATCTCTCTCGGCAACCTTAAGATCCTCTTGGTACCGTGACGGAATCCAATTTGTCAAGGAAGAGAAGAACAGCGGTCCAATGCGAAAGCTGCGAGGGGGTTTCTGTAGGTTTGCGTCGCCGACGTAGAAGAGAACCACTCACCTGGTTCCCAGCATCTGTAGAACTTGGGATGACAGATTAGCTATGAAAAAGATTCGTGTATGCTTTCGTTGAGGTACCTGAACAGTACAGATTGTGAGCCGTTAGTACATATAGGGGGGACGCGTGTAACACACGCCGCTCACAGGCTCCTGCAACTCCTCCCAGAAGGTGGCCGCCTTTTCCGAGTCCGACGCAATAGACAGAGTCTCATTCACAAAGTGTCCGTTCTCGATATCCACCTTGTGGATTAGACAATTGGTAGAAAGGGCAGTACTGCTTAGCATTCTGCTCCTTTTGACCTGCTCCGACGTCCAATTGAAGTTATGGGGGTAAAGTCTCCATGACTGAGATTTATCGTCTGTGGATTCGTTAGGCTCGAATGGCTGGATTTCGCTGAAGGTGGTGTCGAAGTCTACCCATGGCCATGGCGTTGAAGGTGCCGCGTGGCGGTATCTATCCCATCGTATATCAGTGCTCAAAGCCGTTACCCATTATTCAAATTATAGCTCACGTTGGTTCTGGAATCTTGGGGAGTACAGAGACATCCCGAGGCTGCAACCGGCGGTGCAAATTGGCCTTTGAAAGTGCGGTTGAGTGGTCGCCGTTCATCGCCTTCGAGTTGATGAAGCAGAGCAGAAACAACGTAGCCTGACTACGGCGAAGGGTGAATATATGCAAGTCCTGCATAGTCTAGGCCTTGCAAGTGCCTGAGGGAAAGGGCGCAAAGCGTGGTTATAAGCGCTGGTTTCTCCGTAAACCAAAGGGACTGTCCATTGCACGACGACACTAAGCCACCTGCTTTGCACCGTGTTGATGCCTTTCTCGTGGCTGCATCACCCACGCTGATAGACAAATTCTTGGTCCTTCATTGTAATAGCTCGTGCCGTGCAGGGACGTGAGGCAACAGGGACGGTGCAAGCAATGGATCGTGGACCGCGAGGACGACATGCGGGCATGCAGCTTGTTTGAGCTTCACGGAACCCTTGCGCCAGTTCTTGCTCACCATATCACAAGTCACCACTACTCCGGTCAGCTTACACCATTGGGTGGTGGCGCTGGGACATGATGAAGCACGCCAGCCAAGTGTGCACCTGCACGTCGGGATATCCCAAGGAAATGAAGTGGTGATTAAGTGAGAAGTTACCTGCTCCTCGATTGTCGACAACGGGGCTCTTTCGGTATCGGCTCGGGTTTGGTGACATTGCAACAAACTTCCGGTTATAGTTTTGCTTGATCGCCGATCCATGAGTGACACGAAAGGGAGGGACAAGGACACTTAGGCTGGACGTTGACAAGCCTACGTGCATAAAAACTCCACTTGTAAGGCTTAGATCATGATGGGTGTGGAAGTATGAAAGCGAAAGAGCTGACATGCTCCGGGTCGACATGGCCTTGATACTAGGTGACATGCGTGTTCTCCATGCGAACTTAAAGCGAGGGATGTGAGGAGGGAGTCGCCCCTGGATGCAAGATTGAACACATAAAAGAAACGCCAAGGGAGGTCTAAGGCGTGTAAAGTTAGCTCCTGGTGGTATCTTGCACATGCATGGGCATCATGTTCATGCTACTATAGTAGTATAGTCTGAGCGATGTGTGGCGTGACTGGCGTCCACCGACCCGGGAATGAAATGTCGCGAATGGTGCTAAAATGAATGCAATAATTCGGTTCAGATACCTCGACATCGCGATCTTGGAGAGGATAGTACTGTGCTCGGGCTGGGTCCCACCTATTAGTATTACAAGGACAAGGACGATGTTTGGTGCAAAGACTCAGGTTGCAAGGTCCTTGAAGTTGGACAAGTGCCACTAGCAGTCACGGTGCGAATTTGACTCACCAAAACGCATTGGGATCGGAAGCAGATGCCACGCTAGTGAGACTCCTCCAAGTTCAAAGGGTTCACATTATACGTTCCATCTACGACCCGTACGACCGTGACGACCAGAACATCCAAGCAGGTAGTTGGTTATCGCACAGGATGGTTAAAGCCCAGAAATCATCCGCAACCTCTGGCACACGCAAGAAGATCGCGCGGAAGGCGGCCCAGGCAGCCCACCTACCCTCATCCACCGCACCACCGCCCTCGCCCGTCCCAAAACCGCCAAAGACCAAGTCAGGAAAGAATGGGAAGTTGTCCAAGAGGGAAGCCAAGGAACAGCGCAAGAAGGTCTATATCCCACCAACTAAGCCTGCCCCACCCGTCCTTGATCCGCTCGATACAACCGGGCTCGCCCATTTGTTACCACCGGAGCTCGTGGTAGTGCTTAGGGCACTGGGAAAGAAGGACGTGGTCACACGAGCGAAAGCGATAGAGGAACTTGCAAAGTGGGTCGACGAGGCGATCAAGGAGGGGACGATGCACGACCACGATCGCGGTTTCTATGCGGAAAATATGCACGGCGAGAAAACGGACGCAGTTGTGAAGATGTTGCCTGTCTGGGTGCGTGCTCTCTCTCCTCGTCGTCTGTGGATCGCGTCTATTATCGCTTGTCTTCACAAGAGTGTCTGCTAACTCATAGCCCAGCTCCATCGCTCCCCCATACTCTTCACCCACCCCGCACGACGGCTCCGCCACCTCTCAGCTTCACTTCAGCTTTCGCTCCTCCGTCTTACACCTGTTCGTGAAGCCCTCATCACATGGGCAAATGAGATCGCATCTCAGGCTGACCTTGAGACAGTGCTTGGGACATGGGCAATGCTCCCACATGACACAGATCGTGGGGTGTCCTCTATTGGTGTAAAGTCGTGGGTAGATTTTGTGAGCACGACTCCGAAATCAGGCGCAGATACTCAACAACAACTACGCGATCGCTCCATCTCACAGTTCCAATGCACGCAGTCTCAATTGGTGCTTGTTCTAACCCCTCCTCTTCTAACTTCCCTCTTCACATTCGCTCGCCGTACAGTCCTCGACCCTCAAGGCCTCCACATGTATTTGAACCCGGGTCCTGTAGCCACGCCTGCAGTTCAAGAGTATCCTATACATGGCAAGAGCGGTGCACCGCAGGGCAAGGATGAAATACAGGGTAAAAACGTATCCCAAGGCAAGAACATACCGCAGGGAAAAACCGCGCCCCAAGGTAAAGGTGGCATACAGGGGAAGAAAGGGGTATCTACACCACCCCAGCCCCAGCAGAAGAAGAGCGGCCGATATGTTCCGCCTCCCGATTCCCAATCACCTTCTCTGTCGTCACAGTCCGATCGTGACAGTGCCGCTGAAGAGAATGACTCGGACCGTGCAGGGAGGCTGAGAATAGGCGCATTGGGTGTTGTCAAGTGGATTTGGGGTACGTGTTAGGTATTTCTTTTGACCGTATGGTATCTCTTGGCTGACACGAACTGTGTAGAGAACTGCCTATTGTTAGATTCCTCTATGGTCACTATCTCGCCCGTCATCCAAACCTTTATCGCTCTCCTATCCTCCCCCGCGTTCTGGTCCACACTACATCCCGGAACCGTTTCTCAAGGACCGCATGTGGGATCCAACGACACCCATCAAGTATGCCCCTTCGCAGCCGTTTCCTTTGGCCAGGACCAACCCCAAGTCCGACAAGCCGCGTGGGCGCTTGTCGGGTCTCTGGTCCGAGGAACTAAAGGTGAGTTCATGTCGTCTTCAGATCTGCATTTTGCCTGAGTGTTGGCCTTCTACCTACGTCCTTTGCTTTTTTGCTATTTTTCACGTCTCGTGTCGGCTATACATGCGCAGTGGCATACGATTTATATTGACTTACACGTGTCGCCCGTTGATCTCTGACTACACGCGCACCTAATTGACATATCTCGTTTCCAGGTTCATTACCAAGGCCCATTTCCCGCATGCTGAGTACGGCTGTACTGCGTTCAGCGTGGGTTGAAACGGAGGTGGGTGTGCGAGCAGCATTGGGGGCTCCCTTGGTCTTGTTTTTGCGAGGTGCGTTCTCACTTCTGTGATTAGATCAAGTAGGTGGGTACGGAGGTACTCACGCATGTAATAGACTATCCCCAAGCATGGACGATCGACTCGGAGAGTGCTATTGGATGGTATAAAGATCTTCAAGACGCTGGTGTCGCGGAGAAAGAAAGCGATGATTCGGAATCCGATGCCGAGTCGGATTCTGGATCAGAGTCCGAGAAAGACGAGGACGAGGACGAGGACGATGAATTCGCAGATGCACAAGAAGATGCTTCTGCCGAGTTGGCCCCCACTCAGCAACCTAAAAAGCCACACCAAAGTTCGCAAGCCTACACCGAGTTCCTCCAGTTCCTTGAGTTAGCATGTTCGGGGTCACCCGTGGAAGGGTACCCGATGGTGTTGGTAGTAGCAGCTGGGATACCGGAATCGGTGGGTTTCATCCGTTCAGATATACTATGGATTGTTGAGCGTGCACATGTGCAGACCCTGCCTGCCTCTCTCCCACCCACCTCGCTCGGTAGCGGTACTGAAAAGCACGATATGGGTTCCGAGACCCACCCCATCGCTCACCTCCTCACCTCCTTCTGGGCTCCTCTTGACGCACGGCTCCTCGACCGACGGCCATCAGCTTCAGCGTGGCTCAAATCCCTGTTGGAGTGTTTGATATTCATCGTTCAACGAGGAATACAAACACATGAAGTCACTGCGCAGCTGAGGGAAGATGCGACAGCTCTTCTTACCTCCCAGTTTTCCCGCATCTGGACCGAGCTCGTCACACAAAGGCTGCAGATCGACGAGACAGAGGCTGCTAATATCGTGGTCGGTGCATTGGAGAAGGTTGCAAAGCTGGGAGATGGTACGTTTGAATGTCCATTCTTCGTCCAAACGATTACTGTCCTGGGAGTTTTGCCTGACTCCAGCTGCAGATCTATTCAACGCGTCTTTTGACGCGCTCTCTCCTTCCTTACTCAATCCTGTCCAGACCTCTAATATCACACACGATCCCGCACCTACTTTTTTACGTGTCTTCAGCACAAAATTTTCTCCCGATACTCATGCAGGACAAAAGACACGAGGGGCAGTAGAAGCATACATACAACGGATTGCCGATGCTCTCGAATCTGATCTGAGCTCCTCCGGCCGAACTTCAACCGAAAACATCGTAACAAAACCCCTCACAACTCTCGCCAAAATCATGGACACGTTCGGACCCTCGCTATTTGACAACGCGTCTTTTGCCGCACGTACAGATGCATTGTTCCTCGCACATTCTGTAGAGCTTTTGACGGCGTCGGTACAAGGGGTGTTAGCGTACCTTCGATACAGGTCGGAGTCCTCATTCCAGGGGGAAGGTGAATCACAGACACAGACGTTCTGGACGGAGCTTCTGGGTGCTATAGCTTCATCTACGAGATCTACCGCCCTCTCGTTACTGTCTCCCCTCCTCGGCGCCCCGCTCCCAAGGCATCTCAGAGGAATGAGTGGGGCGATGGACGAACTTGTCGAGCGTTTAGTGGACGATGCGATTGCTCCGGGTGCGGATGAGACGACAGTAGCAAAGGTGTTGAGTGCTCCAGGTATGGTCATATGGTTACGGATTCATGTTCTAGCCAAGAGTATCTGACGAGACCTCCAGCGCCTTTCCTGTCGCCTACTGGTCTGGCTACAATCGCGTCCGTCCTGTCGAACAGCATTACTAGTTTCGCAGAAACTAGGATTAGAATCGCTGGCGTTCCTTCGACTCAACTTGGTGACCTTGAAGGATTGATCGAAATTGGTCCTGCTGTGGAGTTCGTGAGGAAGTTGGTAGGTTCGGGCTATAACTTTACTGGAGACATTGGAGTGGAGCTTTATGTTGGTGTGTTTTTACTGGCCTTTGTTATTCCCTGCGTAGGAGAGGAAAACGGTGGGTATGAAGACGAGGTAGTGGGAGATGCGAAGGCGTTATGGAGTTCTTGGATTTCCGAGAACCGTGAGAGAGATCGCGAGATGAAAGAATTTGTCAGTGGTCTCTTGAAGGAGAGGCTGAAGGCTGTTGTGGTCGATGACAAGGCTGAGACAAGGTCAGTTCTTGAATTATCTCTTTTCTTCTGATTGTCAGAATCACCCGTCAACCTCGTTTCTCATTTAGACCAGAACACGTCATCCTCTCCATCTCCCCCTCTCCAGCAGGTATCCATATCGACCCACTAGCAGAACTTCTTCCCTCCCGCGGAGAGTACGATGCCATGCTTGATTCCGATGCCCTCCCTTCGTCATCTCTTTCTCCGAGCTTGGCACTCCTCGACCCTACGCTCCCCACGTCTTCAAGCTCCTCCACTCCTCCAAACTCGACACGCACAGCGTACAGACGCGCCACATCAGCCCTCCTTGCTCACCTCTCCACTTCGCGTACTGTCGCGCGGTCCAACCTCTGGGCACTGCGGCATATCTTGGTTCTAGGGTTCTATGCAAACGAATGCCTCCGTGTTGGGGACGTGCGGAGTGGTTTCTTCACTGCCGACGACGGAACAGAAGATATTGACAATGTCGTGGAGAGGGTAAAGTCGTTGACGACTTACCTCCTGGGCCGGTCCGAAGAGGATGTGCATACAAAGGCCGTGAGCACCCTCATGGGCAAGAAAGTCAGCGTCGCTTGGGACGGTGGCAGTCTGGCTTCGTTTGTGGTTGAAGTTGCGCAGAGAGCCAAAGAAAAGGACAGGGTGAGGGATGCGGCGGTGCTAGGGATCGTGCTGCAGCATTTGTTTTCTGACGCTACGAGGGACGACGCTGATCTTTGGTTGGGGCTTGCGAGAAGGCTGGAGAAGACAGGTTAGTCTGTAACGGCGTGCACTTGAGGTTGATCTTTGAGCCACTTACATCCTCTTTCCGTATCTCAGCTCCCCAAACGGCCATCACTATTCTAGCCTCTATCGCCGCATACGCACCTGAACCTCCCAAACTCGACAGGTACCGCAACGAGCTAGCCGCTTCTCTACTCGGTGTTCGTCCGAGCGCAGTACCTACTACAGGTCTCACGACCCTCCGACTTTTAGCTGCTGCAGCACCAGACCCCGACTCAGATGTTGTGTTCCTCCCGCAACAGCGCGCCGTGAACGTCATGAAGGCGTGTCAGACATGGGTTGCTGCCGAAGACGACGAGGAAGCTGGAGATGAGGAAGGTGTCAATGAACATGTGGAGAGCGCAATGACGTTGGTGTTTTTCCATCTTGCTCCAATCTTGCAGAATGTTTCTGGTTCGCACTGGGAGTTCATCTGGGATGTGGTGGAGAATAACTTGGAGGTATGTCGTTACGTCGGTGATCAACGTGACGACGCATTGACGTTGACTCTTTGGGTAGAACTGCTTCCTCGAGGATAGCGAGACACTGGCGACCCTTGGGCGGACAATTAAACTAGTCATGGTCATCGAGGATCTGGCGTCGACGAATAAGCCGCTTCGCGCAAACTGGGAGGAAAAGAAGTCGCCCATTTTCGCACTTATCAGAGACATGGTTGCAGTTGATACAAGTGCGTTATCGACCATGTCTTGCTTGTGGTTTTGCAGGGACTGATCTAGTGTAGGAGCAATGCCCTACTCTGAGCCTCGTGCGCTATGTAGAGAGCTGGCTTTGTCTGTTATCCAAGACATACCATCCACGATGATGACTGAGAAGACTTTACCAGCCGTGAGCAAATACTCATTTTCATACATCTCCCGTTTCCTGACATCTCACTGCAGATGTGTCACCTACTCGTAGACCAATCTCAAGAGGTCCAGCGAATGGGTTATCACCTGCTTCACAATGCTGCAAGGAAGCGAACGGAGCACTATGTGATTGAATCGGCGGTTGATACAGAGGACGTTGTGAACCCTGAGCTACCTACTGAGCTTCTTGCTATATTGCAGCAGAGTCTTGGTTCTGGAGAAGCACTTGACCTGGACGAGCAGTCGACTGTACGCAACATGGAGGTGTCGGGCTACTTGCTCAGCTGGATGACCGCGTTTGACTTGTTCATTGGTGCTGTACGTATGCATTTGATTCCCTGGAGGAGATGGTGCTGACCTCGGGTGCAGTCGTTGAAAGTTCGCTCGGGTTATTTCAACCACATGCGGAGCCTCGATATCATTTCTCAGTATTTCATCCCGAACGTTTTCGACGTTCTTGGTTTGTTCAGCGGCGGAAAACGCGTGTTCAAGTTGGACGTGTGGGCGGTCGACGAATTTTATTTGGACAGTAAGCACTTCCAAGTCTCGTTTCAACGTGACGTTCACAACTCCGGGCAGCCTTCAACCCTGGAAGTTCACTCAGCTTTCAGATTCTAGCCGCCCATCTCTACCATCGGGCTCTCCTAACTGTCCCCGCCCTCATTCGCTCTTGGATATCGGACTGCACCGACAAACAGTTACTCATGCGTGTCGTCGAATACACCTCGTCCTACTTCTCCCCAGGTATCATCAAGGCTGAGCTCGCGCAGGTCCGACAACCCGATGTCGCTTCTGAGCTGTCGACGACGGAGAACCTGAGTGTCAAGGTCTCGCCCGCCTCTGGCGAAGTGACGGTGTCGTACACAGTCGACGAACAACCCCTCGAGTTGTCAATCCGGATGCCAAGCGATTGGCCTCTCCACAGGCTCGAAGTGAGAGATGCGAAAATGGTGGGTGTTTCCGAGGATAGGTGGAGAGCTTGGGTACTTGGCGTGCAGCAGGTCGTATGGCAGCAGGTAAGACCCGAACCCTCGGGAGCGAGCGATACCGTGACTTATCCCCTTTCTCCCCTCCTCAAGAACGGACGCATCGTCGATGGTCTGACGCTGTTCACCAAGAACGTTACACTCCACTTTGCTGGACAGGTGGAATGCGCGATTTGTTACTCGTACGTTTGATTTGTTTGTTTGCTTTTAGCCCGTCACGCCCATTCATCGAACTCTGTGAGCACAGCATCATCAGCGTTATGGACGCGAGTTTACCTCAGAAGCCGTGCAAGACGTGTAAGAATAGGTTCCATGCTAGCTGTTTGTACAAGGCAAGTTCCTTGTTGCCATTTCCAGTCTTCACACGCTGATGGGATACAATCAGTGGTTCAAGACCAGCCATTCATCAAGCTGCCCACTTTGTCGGTCTGATATTTTATAGGGTGCCGGTGGAATTAGAACGCCCGATGTAGGATTAGGATTTAAAAAAAGTGGTGTTCATTTAGAACGTGTCTCCATACATTCATGAGAAGCTTCCTCATTTCCCTTCTTTGACCGCACGAGGTCAAACATTACGAGCCACTACTACCAATACATCGTGCACCGGATACTGGTAACTATGGAAGGTTGGTGGTAAAGCGAGCGACAGTGAGATACAGGCAGCATATGTATGGAAGCGAAGTGGAAATGAGGGCAATAAAGATAAAACACGGAATTTTTGCTACACATGTTTTGATGGGCCGGTTCTGTCACCTCCGAACCTAGCTTTTCCATACCAGGGCCTTGGAAGCCTGACTACTCCAAAGACGACGTCGTTCCGTAGGTCGTAGGCCTGGACGGGAGCTCGATGGCGCCGTTGTTCACCTCCACGAAGATCTCGCCGTTAGCCCCAGGCTTCCACTGTACACGACTGAGTTCTGCATGGTTCAGCAGCCATCTGACATCGACATGCGAGGTCGCTGCCAGGGAGCGGATGCTGAGCACCGCACGGCACACCGAGATAATGGAGGTGGCCATCGGAAGGCTAACGACCGCCAAAGTCAGTGGTACGAGCGTTGAGAGTGTGACTGCTCAGGCCCTACCTGCCAGCTAACGCTGCCCAGTATGTCTGCATCATCGATATTCAATTAGTATGATCGGGTATATGCATTGATCGGGGAGAAACTCACAGAGAGCTCCGAAAACTTGGTCTGGCAAAGACCGATAATGGCGAACAAGAGAGACACTGAGAGTTCCGTGCGCGTGAGTGCTTAGCCTATCGGCCTGAGATCGGGAATAATTACGTGTACATAAAGCATACATGAAGATTCCCCTATCCCGACGTCAGTAAACCTGTAGGACGAATTTCAAGATCACGTTTACTTACTCTTTGAGAAACCGCCAGAGCAAGGATTCTCTTTGCATAGGATTGGAACTTCTGACAAATCGATATATCTGGAGGGCTAAAAGGGTACTGTGAATGACAAGGCCCGGGGCGAAAATCCATGCAAGCTTTGAGGATGGATTGGGGAGAGTAGAGCCTGGAATCTGTTTTTCCATATCTTTCCACATCACAGCTGAGAGCGAACAAGATGCGGCGGCGCATATCACGAACACGGATGTAGCAAAATATTGGACGGCTGGCATGTCAGAGAAAAGGTACCAAACACGAAGAGTTATGATGGCTAGTCAGTGGTGTCATCATTGAGATCATCAATTTCGATATGGAGGAGGAAAACACATGCCTTGACAGAGCGACTGGCAAATGACGCTCAGGATCAATAGTGAAAGGGCGATCAACACGGTACTGGTCCCCGAATTCAGAATGAATGGATTCGTCTCGAGTTGATCCAAGCTTACAGCTAGATACATATCTTCAGGGGAAAGATGGATGACTAGATCTCAACCAGGGCACTAACCGTAGTATTAGTAAAGCTATCTGTAAGTTCGACATTAGCAGGGCACGTGGGTGTAAAGTTGACCTCTCACAAAGGGCCAAGAACCTGATGGGAGGAATCCGAGAATCAGTAGATTATAACTGAGTCACGGTATTCCAGTACACTTACACAGCCGCTATCAGACCCAATGCCCGTACCTGACAGTGGACATTGGTGTACTTCTGTGTGAATAGGCAGATCACTTACAATCAAATATAAGAATTGCGAGAGTGACCATCGGGTAGTCCACATGTGGTCTATCTTTCGACATATCAGAATAACATGGTGACTTGAAAATAGATCCGTAGACCTCACCTCTTCGCCCAGGCTAATGACGTGGTCGTAGAGCAACAGCGTTGCAGAAACGAGCATGACCTCTCTGGTGTGAGAGGTTGCCGCAGCCAAGACATCGAGCTCCCAACTCGAAGGAACGGTGGACATCGTGACCGCGCTCTTGGAAGGACTCGATGTGGGACCGATCTGTTTGCCACTGGATTCTGCGTTTTTAATAGAAGTGGGACAAAGGGGGGAGTGCTCTGTTAGCACAGGTCTTGTGTTCGGACCTGCTGCAACCAGGTTAAGTATTCCCATGAACCTTGGGCATGCCTCAAACGTCCTCCTGCGAAGACGCCGCGGGGTCGCAACTGGTCACACAGCCAGGATGATATTGCCCTGCAGGGCAACGGTATTACGGCATTGACCGCGTCTCGAACACTTTGGATTTCTCCGTGCTTGCTTACCTGCTGTAAAAATTGATGGCATGAATGGAGGCCGAGTCGACGACTGCAGGTCAAAGGATCTCGGTCTGGAGCAGCTACGACCCAGACAAATGTCACCGTGACGGTCGAGCATGACCACCGTCGGACATCGGATCAATCATATTGATGCATCAGAATGACAAGACCAGGGAAAGGCTTGAATCTTGATCATAGACCGGGCCGCCAAATGCCGAGTGCTGTTGATGTGGTATGATAGAGAACCCAGATCTGATGCATGATGCGAGGGCGAGGGCGAAGTTCGAGCGTTCAGATCAACGCTTATCTGTCGTGTGGACATCTTTGTTGACGCTACTAGGTACAACCCGCAAAAAGTCACTAGTAAGCCAAGATCCTTCCGTTATTTATGTGCTCGTGAGGCACCGTTTGAAAGAATGTAGTACTGGCATCACTCGTTACTCCCGCCAAACACTCACCAAACTTTTTTGTGATCCGAGTTATTACTGAACATGCGAGTCCGACGACGCTCTGGTCGTGGTCCGCGGTCGAGTTGGTGTGCCATGTCACAGCGCAAGGCTGCCAGCGAATGGAAAAGCTTAGCCTTACGGTATGAAACCGCAGAATTCAAGCTACACATACACTAGGGTCCTCCTGACTTGGCAACGGTGCGAGGCAAGCAAGAACCGGCAAAATGTACGTGGTGCAGTGTTCCAGTGTCCTTTTTTCGACATCAGCCACTGCGCAGCACCTAGTACCCATCCTGGCGGAGCATAGTGGAGGGCGCAGTCACGATTACCGCTTATAAGTCTGGATGGGACTGATTATGATCCGTCCATGATAGGACAATTATAAGCAAGCATCATTCTCGCTCTCATTACCACCAAGACTACGTCGGCTGACGTTGAACGCCATCACATGAGCAGTGCACTAACAGCCAGCTCTGAGTTGGTCTGTAACCTGTGGGTCTGGGGTCCAACCTCCAACTCACAAGACGAATTGCTGAATAGCATCGGTTTGGTCAACGCCGAGTAAACTCGCATCTTCCCACCACATATACTTGCCACGTCGTGATGGCCAGACTCATGGAACCGACCAAATAGTCCCTTTGTTGACCCTTTATTTGCCCCGCGATAACGAACCCCACTTGTGCGTCGATCTGAGTTTATATGCTTGTCTTGGCGCATGGCTTTGGTGTTCTAGAAATGTTGTAGTTAAGCGCTAGCTCAACGCCAGCCTCTGTTAGGACACACAGCAACTAAAAACGAGGTCCTTGGTCCACCTTCCTCGTTGAGCACGGACTCCAATCATGCTTGGTCCTATATGTCACCTCCTATACAATAAACCCCCTCCAATTACGATGAAACACCATATAAAGGCACATCTGAAACGCACCGACACCTTCGTATCTTTGTGACTCGGATTTTCCCCTTCCCCATCTTCATACCCTCTGGTAGCGCTACCACACTCCTAACTATAAGCCCATCAACTCTGCATCACTCACCGTTATGACCGCCATGATCACGAATGGCCAGCCCCTGCCACCACAGCAATCTCCCAAGTCACGATCGTCTGTCAGCTTCGCCACCCCTTTGTCCAAGCAGCTAGCGGGCGACTCGGACGCTCACTTTGCGTTTGCGAGGGTACAAGGTGACGTATGCCTCGTCCAACGTGAGTCGTCTCCGCGATACGTACCTAGCATCGCGCTCTGCTCACGAGATGGCGCAGTCATCGGGCAGACAGACTCTGGGACGCCCTTGCTCGACATACCTATATTTCGACACGAATTCGTGTCCATATTTCGATACTCACACAGGGCGCGCGTACATCCAGCGGAAGTGAAGCTCCTCGAGCCCTTGGACGATCACGCCGTGCGCTACGAGGAAGACAGTGGAACAGTGTTTCTGGCAAAAGACTTGATGTCCCGTCTGAAACGGATCATGGATGCCAGTGCCAGGTCGAAGGGCGGCAGAGGCCGTCTAGCCCCAGGAAGGCGGAGGGGTTGATTTCAGAAAATGGACGTGCTGTGAAAGGAATGTCCCTCGGGTGCATACCGATATTATCGTCGGCTTGTATTATACTAACACGTTAGGTCAACTCGTAAACACATACAGTACATGCTGGAATAATTCAACAAGGTCACCCCCTCAACGGAGTCGACCAGTAATCGTAGCAAGCCAATGTTGTCACGGCGTAGATCACCTATGGGCGCAGTAACATGGCAAGGGCCGTTCATTCCAGGCAACGCGGTCACAACAACCGTAACTTCATCTGCGACAGACAAGTTTCGTTGTGCATCCACGCCTGCATGGGCCCATTGTCATACGATCCGGTGTGGTCGTAGATGAACATCTCAGCAGCGTTTTGACGTGGGGTGTGGTGCCTTCGTGTCCACTCCGTGGTCTGTGAAAACGGAGTGCTGATGCCATGCAATGTAGATACCGTTAGACTGCAAACGTGATGCAGTCAAGTTGGAGAATAGTGGGAGTTGCTTCGCCAACAGATCGTGACAAAAATCCACAAGGTCATTGTCGAGGAGCGTTGGGCATCCCAAACTACTCCGCATCGTGACGTTGAGACGCAAGGAATGCGATGCGATGATGCGAAGAGCTTGATCTCAATCTGTGACGAGGTTCTGACACACGAGCTAACGGTATCAGACTTGGGCTGTTAATCTCAATCGCTTCGTTACCCCAACGTGAGCCCACTACACGAACCCTAATTGCGCCCCCTCGCTCTGCCTATCAAGCAGCGGCGTCTATAGACAATCCAGGTTCGTCAGTGACGATCAGCCTTGTAGGAGCTTGGCCCTTTATAGCCAGCATGACACGCCTAGTGTTTCAGACCGTCTTCAGCCTCCTGTGCCTTAGTCCGCCGTGCGTCCCACCACCTCTCCAAGCCCCTGAACACCGCATAGCAGCACGCCGCCACCACAAACCCAACATACACACCACAGTCGCCTGATCCGTCAATCGCCACGGGACCAACGTACCACGCTTGAGACATGAAGGGCACGAGTGCGCCGAAAGCGCAGAAGAAAGCAAGCACGGCGGGAATTCCGCGTGGAAGCAGGCGGGCGGAGTTCCAGGTCGTGATAGGGTATGCCTCCTCTGTGAACGACGCGCGGCGGAAAAGGACATGCTCAGTTATGACAATGGCCGAGAAGGCTGTGCTCCAATATCCTATGACACCTTTCATCGAGGTGAGATAGCTGAATGTACATAGTGCTATTTACTTACTGAGAATGTCTACGAATGCTGAATAAAACCTCCTGGCACCAATGATGGCCATGGGTATCAGTCTGTTGTGCCCGTAATGAGTGAATATTCCTGTCAGATAGGACGCCAAATACCCACACGCCTTCGGAGACCAGGATATACACCCAACGCGGGACAAGGGAGAACCAAGTGGAAATGGCTACCAAGCTTGTGCTGAACGTATACATAGTCGGTGCACAAGCGCTAGGTATACTGAGCGCAACGAGCACAGTGAGGAACTTGCCAAACCCGCCGACGGGAGTCAAGACGCCGTATAACAAACCTCCGACAGACGTGCTATCTTGGAACCCGGCATTCCATGCAGGAACATTAGGAGCTGCAGCTGCAAATGCAGCCCCTAGTGTGTGTCCAGTGATCTACAATATTTCTGTCAAGCTTCACGGGCGCTTCGCACAACAGAAACATACGCTCGCGATCAGGAAACCGAGGTAAGTGTAAACGAAGATTCGTGTGCTGGAGAGTGCAATCAGCCATGTGTTACGGTTCAAGACAGACTCAACACACGATGACGTCGCAGGGCTGTGATAAACACCGTAGTCTGGGGTCATGGTGCACCAGCTCAGAACACTGGAAGCGAGAGTAGATGCGAACGATAAGACTGCTGCCGGAGTCGGAGTTGGGACGGGCACATGCTGATTAGCACGGAGCTGAGGATATCCAAGCGCGAGCATCACGATGAAGGCAACGACATTCGGAATCCAAGCGATACTCTCATACCTGTATCAAAAATTAAGTTGGTTTTCGTTACGAGACAAATTTGGAAAGCTCTCGCCAATGAAGAAAACGATAACCAAAAAAGGTCACCTATCAGAGGGTCAGCGTGCTCGGAGTGTAAAGGATCAGTCTTGCACGGACAACGAGAGAGATGACACTGATTATCACGATGCCCAAGGTGTCGTCCAAATGCGGGCTTACACTCGCCAGAGTCTGCCCTCCGATGATACAATTCAGAATCAAGAAACCTTGCATCGAGAACACGTTGAGGACGCTAGGTATGATAGATCCATAATATCTTGTGGCAAATGTGTCGGCACAATCACGCCGAAGGCAGCTCAAGTTCACTTACCCCCACGAAAAGCGTGACTGTACCATGGCACGCGTACCAAGCTTTGGCCCAAACACAGCACTACGTGCATGCTCAGCGCCCAGCCATGAGCAACGTGAAAGGTGATATGACCTACGAAAATGCTGGAACCAGGCAAAATCTATGCATTGTCATCAGATGTATGATCATGGCCAACAAATGGGACAAGTCTCACACAAGGTCAATGACGACGATGATCGTGATAGCATCCGTGACGCCCAGTGCGAAAAAGGCCGGTCCAACTGTCCCAGTACCGAAGCTGAGAACGCGACACTAGGTCAATTTGCTGCAGGTTATCCGTCTATCGACAGGGCGTACGCACGCCAATACGTTCATGTTGGCAGAGAACCACACGAAGAACATCTGGTACCATCGTGTCTCGACTCTTTCTTCTGCAGGGATAGGAGCAATACTGACTATCTCAGTGACGAGAATTGAGCGAATCGGGTTTCACGGACGCACCCATGGGTTTCTACCCCGTAGTGAGCTAAAAGGACCGTTATGCGTCGCAACCATCGTAAAGGCGCATACTCCACATGTTCAGCACCGAGCTTGTCGCTTGGATCTTTATTCGATCCCTCGGGATGGGACTTGACGCCCAATGAGCTTGGGAATCTGTCTGGATCATTATTCGGAACGGTCACAGACATCCCTGGAGGACGAGTGAGAGTCAGTCACTGGGACAGTTCGGAACAACAGGCGAAATTGGCCAACTACGTCCATAACTCAGGTACAAACAGAAGTCAATACCTCGTCTGCCGCTCACACCTAGTGAGGAGGGATAGTAGTGGTGGGCTACAGGCCAGCCAGACGACCAACGCCATAATGTCAGGAAGGAGTTGCACACCAATCCGGAGAACTGTGACCTGGCACAGTAACGTAGACAGGTCTACTCCATACTTGGTACGCCAGCCTTTTCCTCCGCTCGTCGGATGATGCCCGCAACAGTCTCAGCATCCTTCCTCGACATCCTTCCTTCCCTCATGAGCGATGCGACTACCTCTGATACTGGTTGGCGGCCCAACCCCATCCTTCGTGCCATCCGAGTCACCCAGCCACCCTCCCTCCTGACTTTCCTTGCGCTCAGACCCGATGGCAAGTCTCTTGCTCGCATCCCAAGCTGCGACGGACGGTCACCGCTTACTTGACGCGCGGAAAGAACCACAAAGTCAGCACCGAAGTTTCTGCAACTATCGAAATTCTTACTGTTTGATCGTTGTTCAATAGGTAACATAGTCGAGTGGGGCTATGGAAGTTACGGACGACATTCGAAATACAGCGGGTTCATGTAGATGGAGCAGGCCTACCCACACCCGCAATACCCTGGACCGTAAAGTCGAGGATAGGTGATCGACGAAGCACAGCATATATATATATTTCAGATGATCGCAAAGGCGTGCAAGTTGCGTGTTCGGCTCCGCACCGAATCATCATGTTATTCATGGCTGGTATTCAATGCGCAACCTCGCAGTATACTGGAATTTCGACAAGAAGTATCCCGGTCCTCAAGCCCGACGTTCTCCGAGGTCCAGGTATCCACGAGAACCTGCTTGGTTTGTCGTATGTTCTGGAATATGTGGCAACATCTTACTCACGAAATGCGTTCTCCGGAACACGAGGTGTGGTGGCATCCACACATCAATTAGACCATGCCTGCGCAGCGTGGGCACGAGGGCTCAGAACATGCACCAACGGTCTGAGTTCCTGGCACCCAAAGGATGGACAGTCCTGCGAGCGAGCTGCAAGACCAACGATAGGCCTAAGTACAAAGGAGACATATCAATGCCCTGCCCATGTTCGCATAGGGTTAAGATGTCGCTCCCCGCCTCTGTCCTTCAAAAAGGTATGTTACCCCCATCTCGCCTCCGTCCGGCCAGTAATGTTCCAATCGTGACGTTACAGGTCTTGAACCAACCTTCCTTTCCTTCCTTAACATCGAAGCCGCTGTCTCTTCTATCCCACCCTGTCCGACACCAACCGTGTTATCACCATCCTGGAAGCACTCAATCCTTCGTCGTTTCCGATGCACCACGGTGCCATCGACAATCCTTGGCCCACCTCTCTTTACCTTTTTCACGTGTGCCTCAGCCAACTCGAACAACCTATGCATCGATAGTGTATGGAAAATCCGCCACTGTTACCAGTGCCACGATCTCCACTTGCCTGGTGTTCCTGTTTTCACATCTTTGTTTTATGCATTGGTTAGCTATGGAAGCAGCATCATTTGTATAGGAATGGTAGTGGGAGCGATGGCATCACTACACCTCACGTATATTGACCTTGCTACGCGACGGCGCTCCCCGAGGCTCCAACGTACACAATGGTCAGAATACAGTATGACCCTCTTCTTTCTCTTATCAAGTGTCACACCCTTCACTAATACTCAGGCTGATGCGTTGTATCAGCCCCTGCCAGTGAAGGACAGTAGTGTAGGCCTTCAAGTTGCATAGAACCACTGCACACACAGGATTTTATTTAGTAGGCTAATTTTCGTTTGAGGTACAGCATGTCCTTGACAAGTCGGCCACCCTGAATCAATAAGTGATGACAACACAAGAGGATCAGATTTCGCTTGCCAAAGGCTTCATACAGCGCTCAGGAGTCGTCTCATCTTGTAGATGCCCCTCAAATCAGCACCATCAAAATTTAGAATCTACTGTGCAAAGGGAGAGACAGTGATACAGCTTCAGTATTTCGCGCCATGCTCCAGAGCGGGTTTCCATAGATACGGTCTATCGTATATTTGAATGGAAATGCCGTCCATCTCGTAGCTCTGTAGACGTTTTGAGCAGGCCAGTTTCCCTGATGCAGAAACATATCAACGTGAACGAGATCGTTGCGGCAGACCAGACGACTTTGCAAATCTTGATGCAAGTTCTTTGAATATCCTTTCGTATACGAAGAAGATAGGCCATGCTAGTCGTCGCACGAAATGGCATTCGGCTGGATGCAAGGAGCTGTGCTTGTGAAGCGCCATCACAAGCCACGCAGTCAGTAGAGTGAGACCAATGGTAGCCTCTACGTAATGAGCCATGCTCGCGTGGGTGTTGGGAGTGATCTCCGCGACGTTCATGCCGAATATACTCTACCGTAGTTGTGAATCTAGAGTGAGGTATGTCATACAGACGACTTACTGCGATGAAACTCGCGGGAAGGAACACCATCGTAAGATACGAGATCTAGTGTCTACCGGTCAACCACTCACACCGAGACCAATTAACATCGAACCCACCTGCTTCATGCCAGCGGAGTCTCCCATAGTTGCCACCGTTAGCCCCTGCATAGCTCTACTATCCTCGATATTGACAGTCGAGAACGCCTGGAGACAGCAGGTGAAAAAAGCCCAAAACGTATCACGGGAGACGAACCAAATCCATAACGTTCTTCAACCGAGCGGACTGCGTCGCCCTCTGTCCCTCCAATCTATCAATCTCAGATACGAGGTTTTTTGCCTCTTTGTCCATGAGGTCCGTGGTGGTGTTTCGTTCTTTGTCAGTGACAAACTTGGCGCCCATCGCTGGGTTTGGCGTGTCCTGCACGAACACAACTGATTTGCGGAAGTCTTGGAGGAGTTGTTGATAGTACAGCAGGTGAGCTTGTAACTTATGCAACTCCTGAGTGTGATTTAGGTTGTTGGTCGTTAAGACGCGGGATTCCTAAGAGAACGGTGAGGATCACGAGTGTGAATTAGAAGGAATGGCGCCTACCAGCATGTTAATATACTGATACAGGATTTCGAAAGCCTCATCCCATGCGTAGAGAGCATACCAAAGGATGGCGAGGAAAACAAAAGTTGGATCTCTCGAATTTGCAAAGATTTTCGACCAGTACACGCTGTCTCCAGTTCTTTGGACAAGGGAGTGAAGGCACTTCGAAGACGCTCTTTGAAGCTCTGAGTGGGGGTGGTATGAGATGATTGTGCTCGTTGTCGTCGTGCGAACCATATGGATAGCGAGCAGGTCTTGTAACAAGAGCTTGTCATCTATGTGGATATTCGGGTCAGTGCTTGTCACATGTATGCCAACTATACATCACTTACTGGGCAGGAGGAGTGGTACTTGTGTATCGATTACTTGCTTCTCCTCTGAATCAAAGTTACTCATCGCCCGAGAGAAATAGAATCGGCACATACCCTCGAGAGGTCCCGACTGCTTCTCTAACGTGGGAGGCGTTATGTCGGTTTGCTCACTTATTACCCTTGCTCTCGTGATCGGTCGTCGATTCTTCATTGCACGTATGAATGGAAGAACGACAGTGATGTCTAGACAAGATGAGGGGGACATATACACAAACCCGAGGCGTCACTCACGATCTCCTTCACCAGGTTTGGGGTCTTCTTGGTATCTCGACGGAATCCAATTTGCAGAGGACGAGAAGAAGAAGGGTTCGATATTGTACCTGGGCGATGTGAGACATGTAACAATGTACGGTCGCCAGGTGTAACACACTTTGTTCCAAGCATCTGTAGGACGTCCGACGTCATGTTCTCAACGAAAAGTCCTTGTACTCGGACGTTCGGAGGTCGCTGCCGAGACCTCAGAACACATAGCAGACGCCTGGTGTATGTGGATGCTCACAGGTATCTGCAGAGACTCCCAGAACGCGTTTGTAGAGGCTGGGTCCGCCTTAACATGGACAGTGCGGCCCTCGCCGGCTTTGTCGAACTTCCCGCCGTCCAGTATGTCCATCCTGTGAATTGAGCATGGCTCGACACTGTTGCAGTTAAGCAGCATTTTGCTCCTCGACACCTGATCGGGCGTCCAGTTTCCGAAGAGGCTTTGAGGGTATTTTTCCCACCGCTCCTCCGTACTATCTGCGGATCCATGAGTTACAAGAGGCTGCACTTTGCTGGAGTCCATGTCGAAGTCCATCCACGGCCATGGCGCAGAGGGTGCTGCATGACGGTATCTGTCCAGCAAACGTACATCGACATTGTCAGATTGTCGGTTGAAATCCAAGGCTTACGTTGGTGCTGGCACCCTTGGGTGCTCAGAAACGTCTTTTGCCGGTTCGTGTCTATAGTCGTCCGAATTGAGGGTGAGGAGGCTGACTTGAATGGCAGTCGTGCTCATCGTCGGATTGGGAGGCTAGGAGGATGCGAGCTACCAAAGTCACCATTCAAGACTTGGAGAAGAAGAACCGCTGTGTGTGACAGTACTGGTGTGTGGGTGGCCCTGTGCCTGATTTGAACGTTCAGCGTGTTGATGGCATTTGCACACCAGACTTCAAGCGATGATCGTGTTGATTTTGATACAGCCTCCCTCCGTGTGTGAGCCAAGCCTAGTACATTGGAGGGGAACCGAAATGCACCAGCGCTAAGTTTCACTAGGCCAGTATTACATACCCAGAACACACTTGGCAACGAGAATCAGATTTGCCAGTACAGACGCAGATTAGTTGGCTTTGCGAGAAGGGCACATCACGAACCAGCAACAATCGTGGCTAAGTAGGTGCCCGCTTCTCGCCAGTTGTACGGCTACTTTCACCCCTCGTCCTCGACTTCCCACTCGTCGACTTCGAACTACTCTTATCCCTCGACTGCCTGAAACACATAAACTCAATCCCAGTCGCGCGCCGACTTTCAGCCAGCGTCCTTTTGACGCTGTCAAGATTACCTTGCAGGTTCTCGTCTCCAGGTCGTCGGGCATAAGCCATGGATATCTTGTTGTATAGCTCTGAGAGCGTCTTCGCTGCCGGGGGGGAGACGTAACGTGCCAGCGTTTGGTGCATGAACTCGATTTCGAGAGTTGCCTACAAATCATGAGACCTCCGCAAGTCACAGCGAGTGAGGGCGACACGCACCCGCAGCATTCCGCCCATCCCGAAACGTTTCACTTGCCGGAAAGATCGTAATGCTTCTTCTGCGACATCCTCAACAAGTGCATGGAGAACACGCTCGAGTAATCCTTCCGCAACGCGATTGATCTGAGCATGAATCTCGACTAGCGTCATTAATGCTCTGTACATATAGGACCGAATTTCTATCCTGCCCGTTAGCAGACAAGTCAAACACACGAGGGTGGTTGCATACCGTTTGGCTGAGGAGTCTCATACCAGTCCATCTCAGGGTCTAATATCCCTTCCCGCAGAATCGCGGTGACCACGGTGGACTTGGGCTTTACATATCCATCGAATAATGTCTTGTCCAGTTCCTGTACCACCTTGACAAGAGTCTGTATGGAGATAAATCAATGTGGCCATCTTTTCGAAGTAATGACAAGGAACACACCTTGCGATCGTCTTCATCGGGCGTACCAAATGCGCTTTCAAGCTGAGACATCATGCTAGGGATTAAGGATCCTGAGAGGTATGCGAAGTTTGAGAGTACAAGAAGAAGGCGAGTATTCTATCCAAGTCGTTTAGACAATCAATTGTTCCGGGCTTAGTGCACTCACTGCATCATTCAGGTCGAAAGGTCTCGAAGGCGCAGATTGACTGGTACTGGAAGTTTCCATCGTATCTGTCCACTCGGGTGTGGTCAAATGAACGAGGCCGTCCAGAAACGCATATACAGCGTCTAGGAAGGTTTTCGTGATCTTCAGTGCAAATGCAGGCTGTATATGATTTTGTTGGATGGTCCTGAATGAAGAAGCAGACGAAGATAATTCTATCCCGCCAGCAATTTTGAAGGAGGACGTGGCCAGATGTCTCTGGAACACCTCGAGTAGCGACATAAACTGTGTCACTGATGGGTCCGATGTAGATGGGGTCCATGTTTCAAGGCGGTGAAACAGGTGGGCATCTATCAATTATCACAGCCAACGTTAGATGGCCAAAGGAAAAAACTGAGGGAACAACCTCGTAGCCAAGCATGGACGAGGACGTCCCCAAACCCCCATCGAACACTTTCTATTAGGTTCCTGAAACTCGAGCCAGCCTCGGGAACTATCTCCATCCCGGTTACCTCGTTCACGCAATCTTGGAATTCGATGAGGATCTTGATCAAGTAGTGAGCGGTAGTCAAGGAGTTCGACTGTTTCGGGAGCAGTGGGGAGGAGTGACCCTCGCCGTTCCGTTGCATAATAACCATATCGGAGAGATTAAAGAACTCTGAGACAAGGGAAACGTAGAGCTTCACGATATCAAGTGCCATATGCCTACATTGCTGTGCACTTCGTCGTGAACCAGAAGGCTTAGTCCGCATCGTCAGCAAAGCACACGAAGATCGGATGCGAACCTACTCTCTTGAACTTTCCTTCAATGAAGCTCTTTGCAATTTTCCAAAAGTTTGGAAGCGAAGACAACAGGATCTCAGATACGTTCTTAACCATCTCGAAAATGGCCTGCCAGACCTCGTGACCTCCCCCCCGAGCTGAGAAGTCTTGTGAGCTGTGGACAAGAGGAAGCACATTGAACACCTCACCAATCACTGCATCAGGTTGCCTCGTTTCAAGAGCAGCCAAGCATAATTGCAACTGTGATGCCAGTGCAGTGCTTAGAACCTCAGGACTACCTACGTTAGGTTGTGTCTGATTCCGTGCTACCGAGGGCTAATCAGTCAAATTTGTTATAGGCATTTAACCATACGTACTTTCGATGGCCGCAACGCCAGACCGATACGAGGCTTTCATCTGCTCCATGATATAGGTATGTTGACTGTCAAGATACGTCCAGATGGGGTCCTCCGAGGCATTCAACTCCAGCAGAATTCTTCAGAGCGATCAGTAAATCTAGAGGACCACCACGGATAAGTCACATACTCTATAGTTTTCTCTTGCTCCTCGACACTGCGCCTTGGCTCTTGCAGCTTCGATAACAGGAGGGACTTCATCTCTCCCATGACCTTTTCGACGTTTGACCATACTTTCTCTAATATTCGTCTCTGCTGGGATTCGGCGGAAGCGACAGGTTTTCCATCCCCTGAGGTCTCGACTGGTATTATTTGGCCTGGTCGAGAATCCAGGAGGAACTTGCCCTTGTTGTAGTTTCGAAGGGCGACTTCGTACCTGCCCTGTGAACATCACACCATCAATCTAAATCAGGGAGGCGGAAGCTAGTACTGACCGCCTCAATAGATTCGACAAGAGATCCCGGAAGGCTGAAGAAGAATTTGGACCGCTCAAACACAGAAAGGGTCGTACGCAGTTTCTGAGCTTTAGCAGAGTTCTCCAACACCGGAAGGAAAACCTGGTTTGCCTTTACAGCAGAACCTATGTCAAATTAGGATCAGTGACAGAACTTGACGGGAACGCGAGGTGCGTTACGTTTCAGATGATCAGTCAGTGGCTTCGATGCGAAGTCACTGGTATCGGACAACAGTCCTTCGCGCATTTCGGCGTTTAGGGCTGGTACTCGTATTAGCAACTTGCAGCACCATGAGCCCTCGAGCATACCATCCGTGGACGCCTTCACCGCGACGAAACGATCGAAATTGTCTTCAACGAGAACTCGAACCTGTTCTGACCGCGCGTCGATGGACGTCTGAAGATGAGATATTCCAGCCGCTAAGTCCTGGTATGTGGCATTAGGGTGGACCGCAGCCAAGAAAGCCTTGGGATCGAATGATTTGGAGTTTATCATGACAGCGGCCTCTACGCGACTGTTAACACTGCACAGGACGCGACATTAGCTTATGCTTACTCGTTTCTGCATCCATTTTGGTAAGACTGTCTGCCGTCAATTGCCATGATGACTGGTGAAATGCAACATTGCGCACTCGATAACAGCACCTAAGCCCAAAGGGTCACCATCACCATCACCACCAACCGAGGTAACGATGGGGTCTTCCAGGTCATAATCGACCTCTTCCCATTTCCTGTCGGATATGGTTATTGTCTTCATGAATAGATTTCGACAGACTCACGTTGGATTGAGCGTGGATAGTTTATAGGCCTTGAGCAGGGCTGCCTCATCCACGGCCAAGTTGGCCTTGCCTATGGATAGCATCTCGCAAAGAAAATCAAAGAAAAGTCGTCGTAGTAAGTCGCCGAGCTGCCTAATGAGATCCCAGAACTTGAACGATTAACATAATTATGTGGCTGGACTTGCATGGTCGATACTGACATGTGGCTGTGCAGCACAACTTATCCACAGGAACAGAGTAAAAGCATGTATTACACCGATGAAATGATAATCTAAGAGACAAATGAAGCAACATCCATATCATCCCATTGCAAACAATATGTGAGCGTGCCACTCATGCCAGGATCCTGTTTAAACGGGGAGCACCGTGTTGAAGAGATGATCCCAGATCTTGCCTAAAAGATCAAGCATTAGCGGGTAGCTTAGGTGTTTCCAGGTCAATACATACTGGTCACCCCAAAGCCAAGTTCAAAGTTCTTGTAATGGTGGGCAAGATGGTATTTCTTCATCTCCCGCATGTAGGTGGGTAGCATCGTGTGGTGCAACCTACAAAACATCTAGAAAGCGCAATTAACAAGCAAGGGAGTCGGGCTTACGCGTAGTGCATGCAATCGTAAAGGACATCTAGGGGGGGAAAGTTAGAAGGCAATACAACGGCAATAGATATATCAAGTCTCACAAAACGTGAACGAGCCAGAGATGATGCCATTTGCCATTGCAGTTGGGAACAGGGCATATGCAAGACGTGTGAACGGTGCTTGAAGAACGCCGAACAGTATCGGTGGCATGACGAGCCTCAAACTACAGACAGTGAGTGAGATGTTTAGTGAACAACGAGTTGAATTACCGGTCCATTGGCATATAATGATGAATGCCGTGAAGCAAGAAGTGCAGAGTCAAGAAAAACGGACTGTCGGGCAGGAGCTCGTCGATGTGGAAGAGGAAGCGGTGCATCCCGTACTCCAAAATTGTCCAAATCACGTTGCCAAGAAGGAAACAAGGCAATGTCTTGGCGAGTGCGCCGATTGACAGAGAGGAGATGAGGGAGAGGGGGAGGAATGGGTCAGACCAGAAGCCAGGTATCGGCATCGTAAATTGCAGCATCGAGCGCAAAAAAAGGTTGATAGCGATGGGAAGCCAGATTATCGGCACAACATACCACACCGTACGGGTACACATCTGGCCAAATCGTCAGGAAGTAAGTTCAGTTGCGGCCGCACAATCAACGCACCTCGAGAATGTCAGGACCAAAAAGACGAGCAGAGTCCTTCAAGTGGCGTGGCTGATGGACTTGCTTCAGGTAATAGGACTTGCTGCCAAGGAAGTCAGCGTGACGGACCAACGATGCTGGAACCGAACAAACCTGAAGTTAGCATTCCACATTTGCCAAAGCAGGGGTTGTTGGAGATTAAGGAACCGTGTCTTTTCAAAGTCTTCAGCAGAGTTTGTGTCTTCGGGATGGAAGTCGTCTGTCGCTTCCCAATCTGTGTGCACTCTGTGAGATAAGGTCTGGTCCCGAGTAGGAAGTGTAACCAACCGTCGCTCACGACAGTGACTTCGGTACCCAAACGACCGACCATGTATTCCCCCAGCATGTCATACGCCGAGTCCGAGTGCTCATGCGAGTCCTTGCTCTTCATAATGTTCTCAACGTCGGTACCACCGTTTTCGAGAATGAGGTCTTCTCCTCCTGGATGATCTGGCACGAACGCGGTGACATCGTAGACCTTACCCTGAAGCGTCACCCAACAGCTTTTCGCAGACTTGTGGTTGGCAACATCCTCTGAGGTGTAGATACGGACACGTTTCGAGATAGACATGGTGGAACGTTGAACGTTGATGAAGCGTGTTCGACTGAGGAATTCTAACAGAATTCTCGTCAAGTTTCAATCTCAGGAGGCGAAGTACTTTTGACATGCGACTTTCAGAATTTTCTCACAGTCTTACGGCACCTCGGCGCCTCAGTGCTGCTATAGCGGACATCGTGGTGCCAATATTTATCGAGCCGAAGAACGGACCTAATGCTTTGATTGGGTCTAGGGGGGGGCGCATGTCCTCCACCATTATGTACTTCTTGACGCAAGCAGCGTCACCGACAGAAAATTAGATCCTCACGCGTAATGCCATCTAGATCACGTTGTGATTTTAGGCTATGCTGCTACCCTTCCAACATCACTTTCAGCGAGTTTACGGCTCCACTTTCGTAAGATGTGCTTCATGACTTTACCACTC
The DNA here is from genome assembly GCA_000827395.1 of Paxillus rubicundulus Ve08.2h10. Classification (NCBI taxonomy): domain Eukaryota; kingdom Fungi; phylum Basidiomycota; class Agaricomycetes; order Boletales; family Paxillaceae; genus Paxillus; species Paxillus rubicundulus. The sequence continues at coordinate 32,133 of KN824853.1, read as the reverse complement.
GCGGTCTTTGGGAGCTCCTGAGCACTTCCACTCTCCGGATCTCCGACGAACCACACCCACGCAGGAGCATTCTACCAATGACGTCCGTGAGCGTATGATTGTACGACAAAGGCACACCATACCTGTGGGTTCATTTTGTCTGAGACAATCCGACGTACTTCCCCCTTCGACATGGTTGTACCTGGTTCAAGGATAATCCATACTCCAACAACCTCTCCATACTTGGCGTCTGGAACTGATACAGCCGCTGCTTCTTGGATGGATGGGTGCCCTGTGAGCGCATTCTCAATCCGGAGGGGGAATAGATTCTAGTGGAAAGAACGATTCAGATGCAATGTATGACCAAACTATCATGGCCTACCTCTCCTCCACGGATGATTATATCCTGGTCGAACGTCGGTAATATATATCAGCATATTGCGAGAATACCCACACTGACCTTGATTCTACCAACAACTGGATTATCTCACTGATCAGGATTGTGTATGATTCGGAAGGCTTAAATGCGCACTCCGGAGGTAGCCTTCTTCGTCCAATATCCCCTCATCACCAGTGTGCATCCACACAGTAGTTTCATCTTCAGGGTCCTGACGCATCACCTTCTTCGTTTGTTCTTCGTCCTCCCAGTAGCTGCCGTGTTCAACAAGAGTCTTAGTAGTGACACGAGAACCACGTGTGGTCCAAAAACACACCCTTTTTGCACCAAGTACCCTGCAACGCATAGTTCACCAGGCGTCCCAACGGGGACAATCGTTCCCTCCGAATTTATGATCTTTGCTCTTACATGGGGCTGGACTTTGCCTACTGTTTCCACCCGCTTCGTGATTGGATCCTCAGGTGTGGTCTGGAAGGAAACGGGACTGTGGAAACAGGTCAGTGGGACGGACGAAACCGCGAGTCCTTCAAGACCCATTTCACCTGGTCTCCGCTAACAACAGTGAGCATAGAGAGGTCAATAACACGAACGTCAGCACCCACTCATTCCATATGCAACAGTAAGATCAGTCAGATTGAGCTTGTCAATAAGTTGGCGCATCAGGTCGATAGGTACTGGGGACCCAGCAGCAATCCCGGTCCTGTTGGAGACACTCTCGAAAAATGCGCTTCATCTTACCGCAGGCGACTCCAGTCAATGTTTTCCCCCGCCTTCTGTCGCTTCTGCACCTCCGCCAACACCCCAAGGAAGTGCGTAGGGACACCATGTAAGGCGGTACACCGCTCCTGCACAACTGCGTCGACGATAGCTTCTGGATCGAATGTCTCGGAAGGATACACGATACAGGCTCCATGCGTCCATGCGGCCAAGTTTCCTAATACAAGGCGTGTTGGAGACAAGGACATCAGCGATACTAGAACTGACAGCATGCGAAGCATACTTATCAAAACAATGGAATAAGGGAGGAACATTGCCTACACAAAAAATATGTCACACTCCCATGGTCACCAGGGAAGAGTTCTTACACAGGACGTCATCAGAAGTGAGGCGCATGCATCTGCCATTCCCAAGTCCGTTGTTCAAAATGTTGATGTGAGTCAACTAGGGGAGCCAAGGACCTGTGAGCTATGCACAGTGGGATGCTCGTCGAAAGACATACAGAAGCAGCCTTCGGAGCTCCGGTCGTTCCACTGCCCAAACCGTCACAAACCGTATAATTGCATCACAAAAGAGGGGTCACCTCGTAAATTGCAAGTTTATGACTTCGTCAGATCGATGGGAGCCGATGAGCTCTTTGACACGATCTTGTTCCCAGCCGTCTTCCCGCCAAACCAATGCTTCCCGCCAGTCAATAACACACCTGGTATCACTGACTTCCTTCTGGTACTCATTTGGGTCGCCAATGTTATCCACGACAACGAGGTTCCGCAATGCAGGGAGCGCCTCGGCTTGTATATTCCCTGGGCTTGAGTACCGCAAGTCCGAAAAGGCATCGGACAGCATTCTTATATAGTGTGATGACCGAACACGTGGGACGGCGAAAAGGTGGGACACACCAGCCAGGTTCAAGGTGTTCACCTAAAGTTCTGCTAACGAACGTGATCATCGGCGTATGCGAGACGCTGACTTACGAGTTCGTTGATTCGATACGCGGGGTTAAGAGTTACGAGAATGGCTCCTGCACTAGCGCACGCCCATTGCAGCAGCGCGTACGAGCTGTCCACGACGAAACCAAGTCACCTCGGGATCACCTTGGGGGACACAACCCTCGGAACCGCACCTGTTGTTGCCCATGACCACTGCGACACGATCCCCCTTCTTGACGCCCAATGAAACGAGCCCCCTTGCAACAGCGTGGATGCATCTGTCGAACTCCCGGAAGTCCCAGGCAAGGTGGGTGTTGACGCCCATGTTCGACGACGGTGGACCTCCATGCGCTCTCGGTCGTTCTTGTCTGCACACCAACGCTGGTCTCTCCCCATAGTTTTGTAGGATCTCTTCTTGAAAGTAGACTGAGAGTGTTCTGTGCTCTAAGGGCGGGTCTATAGGCCCCTCCACGTGTGAGCGCGAAAGTGGTCGGTGCGAGTGAAGACTCCTGACAAATGCAGAGGCGACTACAGCAGTACTAGTAGAACAACTCCTAGAGGACGTTACCTTGCCCGGTCCGACTCGTAGCGCCATGACTCTTTCGAGTGGGAGGTTGAACAGGCTGCCCTACTAGGCTGCCAGTGACACGCGTGACCACATGATTATATACCCAAAAACTTACAGCTGGGTGGTGTTCGGTGTAAGCTTCTAACTCGAAGCATTGCGTCGAGCTCTCAAAATTTCACACAAAATTTGCACAAAGTTCTTAATGTTGTGTGCAGTGGTATTTACAGAGGTGGATCCAACTTGAAGTACCAAACTATAAATCAGTTATATCGACTCTAGATTGATGCCTGGTCAAGAGGACCAAAAAAAGTTAAGACTCCTTATTGCAAACGAATATGTATAAGTGTACCGTGAGATGGCAGAGACGCATACCGAATAGTCTTGGGGAGTTAATAATGTAATAAAGCGTAGATGTCAGATAGATTATAACAAAATCTCGCTCGTCAGGGGGGTGAGGCCGCGAGGGCTACCGCTTGATCTCAGAGTACGGCGGTAGGGACGACGTGGATGACGAGGGAGTGAGTGGCTGCCTGGACAAACCGAGACTCTTCTCGGCGGTCCGTTGTTCCCAAACGATATCACTGGCAATGAGACCGGGCGTCACAGGGCGTGATGAGTTGGGGGTATTTGCCTGTGAGCGGTTGTGGACGAGATGGGCACGGACGAGGTGGCCAGCTGCGAGGGCACTCATGAGTGACAGCTCTCCAGCCATGACCGAGGCGGCAATGATACGGGCGAGGCGCTGGGCATTTTGACCCGGACATGTTGGGTGTGCGCCTTTGAGGCCAAGCATCTCCAGCACCGCACCTTGAGGAGCAAGGACTGTGCCACCTCCGACGGTTCCAACCTCGATGGAAGGCATGGAAACTGTCATCAGGAGGTCTTCTCCGTCGTTTATTCTAAGATTGGGTAAATATTGAGCAGTGAAACAACGGAAAGATTACATACGGTTCCATTAGAGTCATGCAGTTCGAGCTCTCGACGTTCTGTGCGGGATCTTGACCGGTAGCCAGGAAGACAGCGGTGAGGATGTTCGCAGCGTGTGCGTTGAAGCCACCGATCGAACCAGCCATAGCACTACCGACGAGGTTCTTCTTCACATTCAAGTTGCAAAGCGCTTCGACCGTCGTCTTCAAAACGGTCTTCACGACCTTCCCGGGAACAATGGCCTCAGCAACGATGCTCTTTCCGCGTCCTTCGATCCAGTTGATAGCGGCGGGCTTCTTGTCTGTGCAGTAATTGCCAGAGAGCGCAAGGGTAACCATATCTGGGAAGTGCTTCTGCATGACTTCGAGTGCCTTCTCTGTACCTTTCGAGATCATGTTCATGCCCATGGCATCTCCAGTGGTGGTCGCGAAGCGGACGAAGAGTGTCCGTCCAGCCATGGCTGTCTTGAGCCTCTGCAGTTTAGCGAAGCGCGATGTCGATTCAAAGGCTTCCCGAATGATGTTGTACCCTTCCTCGGAGTCTACCCATGCTTTTGCTTCGGCAGCCATCACGATGGAGGGGAAGTCGATGGCGGGACCACGGGTCATGGCATCGTTGGTGAGGACGGTGGTGACACCACCACCTGCATTGAGGGCCTTGCACCCACGCGAAGTAGATGCGACTAGGGTGCCTTCCGCAGTGGCCATCGGAATGTGGACTTGCTCGCCGTCGATGTTGAGGGGACCAGCAACACCGAGAGGAATGGGAATGTAGCCGATGACGTTTTCGCAGCATGCACCGAGCACGCGCGAGTAGTCATAATTTGTCATGGGTACATCAGAATGCTCCAAAGTTTGCGTTGGGGTTGCTCGAGCTACGCAGATGAGTACATGCGGAAAGCACTAGGCAAATCACTTACAAATGAGAGTTCTTCGAATGCCCACAGCGCGCTCGAGATTTCCGAGAACCTTTTCCAACGCGTAAGGAGCGATCTTGCCGTTCTGTGCGAGCAGCACGACTTCCTCGTCGTTAAGGGTTGTCAATGATACCTGAACTGGACGGGGACCATTCTCGAATACATCGATACATTCCTCAAGGGAACGCACGGGAAGCTTGATACTGGCATCCTTGTCCATGATCACAGCAGGCTGAGCCCGGAGCTTCATGTCAAGCAAGAACGCAGGAATGCCATTACTTTCCCTGTTAGCTGGGATGGCTACAGGAGCGACGATGGGCTTAAGTTTGGGTTCCAAAAGGGGGGGTGAAACGGATGCAGGAGAGTTGGTTGCTTCGGAATCACCAAATTTGGCCTTGGGAACTCCAAGTGCAAACGAAGGTCTTTGGGTGACAGCAGTGGCCGCTGCTTCAGGGGTGGCACTCTTCTCATCAGCGTCTCTGTCCCGTTTACCGCCGCCCACCGACAAGAATCTCACGTTCTGTGGGTGCATCCCTCTAATAGCACCCTCAGCAATGCCCTTGAGAAGGTAGCCGTTGAGCGCAACGCTGATAGCGAGGACGATTACAATCCACTTGGACATGATAGGGTCTCCGACGAGACTGGTCCAACCAGACATGAAGTTCTCAATCACTTCGGTGGATCTGAAGAGGGCGCGGGGGCGTTCGGGACCAGGAGGAACAACACGGATGTAAAGGGGTGGTGCGATCTTGACAAGGACGTCAATTGAGGAGGTCGTGTTGATGTCAGAAGTATGCAGACTAGCTATGCTGTCGAGGACAGTGGCGATGACGGGAGAAGTAATGTCGACTTTGGGAGCCTCAGCGCGGTCGTCACCCAAAGCCTGAAGAGATGATTGCGATCCGTAGCGGGCGTTCGTAGCTGGCGTTAGCGTGGTTGTGAAGTTGAGGATGTGCAGTGTTAGGAACGAAGCAATCTGATGTAGCGATCAGACAAAGAGGTAGACAAATTGATCAGGAAGAATATACCAGAAGGAGCTTCAACCGAGCGACTGGGTTCTCTTCCTTGGTTTCTGGGGGACTGTTCTTTTGCCTTAGCAAGGATCCTTTCGTCCCAAGCAGTGTTTCTGAAATCTTATGACGAAGGCTGTGGTCTTCTGGAGGCGGTGGTGGCCTGACGAGAGCGCTAACTGTGCCTTCAGAGGTAAGGTTGTTTGAGCTCCGTGACCTTGTCATCTCGCGCACAGTCTGGATTCTTCGGACCTAAAAACAAAAGGAGCCAATGGCATTTGAGCACAAGCTTCAGGACAGACAGATGGGTTGCAAATGTGACTCTTTTGTTAGGACTGGGGATCCTAACCCTAACCACGGACGCCTTCCAAATAAGGATGCAACATAAATAAACAACGACTCACCTCAACCATGATGGTCAAAATTGCTGAATAAAAGGTGCCAAACAAGATGCAGTCCAGCGTTAATGATAGCGCAGCCAGTGCACAGAACTCTTTCAAACCCCCAACTTTGCTCTTGGCGCCCATCGCGAGTACAGCAATCTCTAGCGCGTAGTCACGAAGGATGACATTACCACTACCTTCCATAGCCTCATAAACAACCTCTCCAGCTGGCTTCATCTGATTTCTCCAGCGACCTTCTTTCACAGAAGTTGTGAGATGAGGGTGATTGAAGACGGCGCGAGCGAGCCGCAGCGGCTTATCAAACCCAACCGTGCAGACGAGGAATGGAAGAGCCTCCGTCAGGCTAATTGGATCAAGAGGGATATGCAAGTAGTGGGACAGAGGAAGTGCAAGCATGAAAGCGAGAATAGATGAAGCAACTATGCCGGTACTGAGCCAGAAGTTCGATCCCAAGGCCCGCGAGGACAGGAACAAGCGAATGAACGATGCGTGCATTAGAATATATCCGGCGAGGACAAGCAGAATGTCAAGGGAGTCCGCTTTCTGCAATTGTGCCATGCTTTAGTCCTTGCCACGTCGGGGGGAACAAACATAGGCGCACCTGGGCAAGTTCCCAAAACCTAACTACGAGTGCACGCGCAGCGTATGCTATCCATTTTCCGCCTTTCATCTCACCAATTGTCTCGCCTTCGTGACCCTCTATGCGGTATCTGACGCCGAATAAATCCGCGGAGAAAGCAGATTCAGCCTTGAGGGCATCCACGAAGCCTTCACGAGTACCAGTAGCAGCAAAAGACAGGGTCACGGCTTGTGACCTCGAAGCTGGACGAGACACCGCAGTGAAGCAAGGCTTCGTGTTCGAGGAAAGAGGTATACCTGTCGCCTGGTAACATAGCGACGAATAGGTTTGGCCAGAGGGTGTCATGAATTTGTTGGAGATGTGGTGGGTCAAGTTGTCGATTGACGGTGCAAGGTACGTCAAGTCGGGATATGATGGGGTGACGCTCTGAATAGCGTTCATTAGTTCTGCAATGAGGTTCTCGGGGCATAAATCACCTACCGCATCCACGGACTGTGCTGGAGCAGGGTCGAGCGAGAAAAGGATTTGCTGGAGCTCCAACGGTCGCGCATTTAGGCTCGCTGCTCTTTGTCTGTACCAGTCTTCATCGATACCAACCCATTCGCCATCGCGCAGCAAGGTGTGAGCAGTCCGTAATGTGATGGGGAAATTTGGAGCCAAGAACGCTGAATGCTTGATGGTGGACAGAATGTGAAGATAGGCTAGGGTGCCAATGATCGCGAAGAATACAATGGTCTCTATTGGATAGAATACAGCGCGCCTTGTCAAGGGGAGAAGAAGCGCGCGCATGGTAACGTAGTGTCCAGAAGGAGAACAGAGGAAACTGGTGGGAGACTAGGTCGATTTGCCTGTGAGTTAAATAGATTACTGCTGGCAGAGGTGGAGACGCGAAAAATGATGCCTACCAATTCGTTGACACAAGGAGGCAATGTTTGGATCGCGTGCCAAACGTGTGATTGACTGGAAGACGGAGGTGGTATGGCGAGCTCGTCAATAGAAATTTCTTCCCCCCCTCACGGTTGAACAGAGGAAAGAAAGGACAAGCTGTCAACTCGAATTGAGAATGGCACGAGAGCCCAAACCGTTCCACTTTTTATTACGATGCAGGTACCTGTAATCGGCTAAGCGTGGTTTCCGAGGACCCCTGTCACCCCCTCCGTCACCAGAACCCTCCTAACATTCCTAACCACATCAGACACCGTCCGAGCATCACTCAATCCAAGCCCTTTTCAACGCCCAAGGAGCAAACTTGATTACAGCACTCGTCTAGTCTAGCTACTCCCATTTTTTTCTGATACGCTTGTAGGCGACGGCACTCGAGAATTCGACCAACGAGTCCCAACGCGTCGAATCATCCTGCCGTAGCACTCTGGGCAACTACAGCACTCCATAATCGGCTTTTAGACTCCAGCATCACCGGAGGCCACACGTTCCACTGCTCTCCGTTCCATACATCAAGTCACCAATCTATGCAGACTCGGTCCCTCGGATCGCGAACAGGCGGTGGCGCTCTTGTCTAAGAGCACATCGACTAGCTTAGTGAAACTACCAAATGGATTTGCCCCAAAACTGCACATGTGGTACATTCTTTCGTTCTCGGAGGTCCGTACGTCTACTCGTCATCATTGATCTACCCCGATTACTCCGCCTCTCGATGTAACCGGTAATTTGACTCTCGTGTTCACTTCTAGTTACGCCAGGATTCACATTTGAGTTTCCGTACCTCCTGTCCTAGTCTCACTTCCGCGCATCCTCGGGCAGGCTCCTCTCCGCTCAAGGCTAGGATTAAACGATTCAGAGTCTCGATCAAAGTGGCAGGTTGACCTCCGGACCACCTCATTACCGCTCACAGCAACCTGTTATTCTCCGGACGAGTCTCAAGGCCATCCGTCGAAGGTATGTTCACACGCCGCCTGCCCTGTGCTATTCTGTGAATAGTCGATGCATTGAATGTTGTCACCTCGGGATTGCACAGCAACGAACAGGTTCCTGTCCTGAACCCGTCATGATCCCTCCAAATTTGGTCGTGCCACCGCATCAAGGGTGGCAAAATAGTGGGTATTTTAGTTCCATCGTCACAGGCTATAGCTTTTATGTGGAGGTCAGCGCCAGCTGTGCGAGGCAACCCCCGGACAGCTATCCTCTAAAGGCCGTGCGCGTCATATCGTCCCTGATTGCCCCGGTCTGTGTGTCGCCACACGATTGATCAGGGGGTGTTTTTGAGAAACTTCGCCCTAACGTGAAAACAGATGGTGCACGATATCCAGACCGATGGCTCATAACACAGACCTGAGTACCGGATAATATCAGAGAGTTGCCGGATGTGGCGTGGGTTATACTAACCCCAAAGATAGCTGGTATGTACAGCATTAACCGTCAAACGTTCGAGCGAGGCTAAACTGAACCGTGATTTGTGGTATGTTTCATTGTTTGAACTCAGTAGGTTATGTCAGGCATGTGGGTGCATCTGATATGGACTCTGGTGAAGATGGGGCCCAGTGTGGACCCCTCATCCCTATTCCTTATCAATATCTCATCTGTCTTTGTTTTGTCCTTCTCTGTTGGGTGCTTTGCACAGTGGGCGTGCCATATCATTGACAGATAAGCCAACACATTTCTCTACCAAGCATAGTGTGGTGCGAAAGGTTTCGCCTGTTGCCATGCCCTTTCCATTAATTCGACAACCTCCTCTGACAGAGGTCCTGCTTTGCTAGATGCGGATATTGCGAATGAATTTGTCAGTTGAGAAATTCGAGGTGTTCGGGTGAATGCAATTTACCAGTCGCCTATGTTCTTCTCCAGGTGCTCTACAGATGCGGCGCCAATGAGGACTGCATCTCCAGGTTGAAGGGCGCTGTGGTGTTGCAACCAACGCTGAGCAGCTTCAGGGAGGCGAAGTCCGTATTTGTCCTGGCGAGCATTACAAACGTGATCCTCATGTCCCCATGTCCAATTGGGTGGCTTACCAGACCTTCTTTGAGCTCTCTCACGACAGGAATCATAGGTGCATATGTTGCTCGTAGATATGGAGCGAAATGAGAAACTTTGGGATCCCATCTCCCTCCTGTGTTGGTGGTCATGGCTTCCTCGCTAAGGAGCCTCCCAGCTAGGAGACCACCACTGAAAGCTTACCAGTCAGCATACGACATTCAACATAGATGGCCAACGAACGCTAAGGGCGAGTATGCGTAAAACCTGATACCAAAATGCCGCAAACATGGAAGCAGCCTTTGCGCTTTTCGTCATTTATAAGTCATATGGGACAGTGACTGGGCGCACTCCACTTCAGTGGTTCGTTCGGTGGCATTATAGCAACCTTGGTAGACAACAGGCATCACCCAGTTGTTACGGGTTGTAATGCCTACTATCTCGGCGACCTTGTTCATTCGGTTATGCACCGATGCGAGTGATTCCAGAAGGTGACGAGTGGACTTACCTCCCACGCATTATAATTGCTCAAACCGAACTGCTCGCTGTTGGGGAAGTCTTGAAGCCTGAGACACGACAATGAAGGATTTCATGCTTACAAATGACCCTCAGCGTATAACTGATTGACAGCTCGTAATGTTTCTTCAATCGGGATAGTGCGATCAGGAGAATGAAGGTAGAAAGTGCGGATATTGTGCTTCCCGAGCGCCTCCTGCGACTTTTTCAGGGATTCCCTAATCCCCTTTCCCGAGAAATCACCGTGCTGACCGGGGTACACTCTGTGTAAAAGAGGCGCGTCGACGAGTGCAGAGGCCAGAAGTAAAACGGGGAACAAACTTTGTATCGACAGAGCAAGTTCCTAGGTCCATCTGGCCCAAAAACTGCAAGACATTGGTCGATTAGTCGTCGACAACCTGGGCGATGTGTTGCGATATCACCTCCTCGGATGTCCCTCCGCCATAAAGGCGAGCGGTATCGATGGTATTGTAGCCATGGCTCATGTAACAATCCACAAGTTGTTGTGCTTGTTCTACCGTGTGAATGCGTGCGCCATTCCCTCGTAGACCTGGTAGACCAAGCGAGCCTGCGCCCTGGTGTGTGCGATCAGTCAAGTTACCTGGCAGAATAATCCGACGGAACGGAACTTACAAAGATGAGGGGAATCCGCGATGTCATGGTGGTAATGCAATGGGCGTATGGATGCGAGTGGGATGGAGCATCAAGATGCTCCTTATTTGCCTAGGTAGCCTGGGACACAGTCATGATTGCATGATGAATAAGGTGCCAGTACTTGCACCACTGGCTCTGGGTCTGGCGGAGATTAATGGGTGTGTCAACAAGTTGGGAGAGGAAGAAGCTATACTTGGTAACTTGGGGGAGTACAAAACCTAACCTACCATAAATATTATGTACCACCCGCCCTCCCTCACCAAGAAAATACGTCACCGGTCACTGCCGACCGGAAGCGGCGGTCGAAAGGGGGGCCGAAGTACGCTCCGTGTGACTCTGCCAGCGTTCCGGACTTGCCTTTACACTGTAGTCTGTGAAGACGCAGGCCTCAAGGTTATCGTGGGTCTATTCAGTCTGTCTTTATCACCGATCCTCCTCCACCAGCTCACCTTGACAGCGGAAAAGTGAGGATACAGGGGATGGCGAGTATAACTGTTGTAGAGCTCAGCATTATTTTAGGTCAAAGGTCTCGCAGTGAAAAATGGGCATTGTCATTTCAACCCAGGTGCACTATCAAATAGCTTACCATAGGTGATTTTTGTGGGGAAATCGTGCAATGGTGGGGGCACATTTATATGTCGCTCGAAATGCATAGCAGATTCATTCAGACTGAGGACAGGGCATGAGCGACTACCGAAGTCTACCCAGAAAGAACTCCTGGACCAGACGCTATCAAAGTACATCTCCGTAGACTTTTCATCTACCATTGAGTGCCATTTTGCACTCGTATCTATTCTCATGCACCCAGGCGATTTCGGTACATACGAGTCAATTCGGTGGTGTCCATTTTTCACCGGGCCGGTCAGGCCTTGAGGAGCGTCTGAACTGGGATTTTGATGTAAGCGAAACTTCCCGTGGGAACGTCTCTGGCTCCTCAGTGCCTCAATGGGTGAGTAGGTAGTACCCTCACTTGCCAGTGGGCCTTGCTATGCAACGTTCAGCCACATGTAGATTATGGGCGCTGCCCTGTAATGAGACTCGTTGGCACAAAAGGTCAGTACTGGGTCCATCAGTACTCGGCGCCTATGAGGTGCTAGAACGGCTCAACCTGAAGATTACATACGCGAGATTAGCTTTGGCGTCGCCCTATCAATGCCGTGGATCTTTTCCTCGGCGTCACTTCTAGTTGCAGGGTTTTGTGCGCATGTCCACGGCAAGTCACTAGTCCTGCCTTCCACCCCCCAAGCCTTCTCCTGCTCTGAAGATGGTCGCGGCTCACATCCAGATCGAACTTCACAGTGGTGAGCAGTACAGACGAGATCTCCAGAAAGATGTCTCGGAGCTTCCCAGAGTACCCGCACCAATGTAAGCCTCCAGGGATAGCATCCGAGTCTTCACGAGGATGCACTGTTGACCATTCTGGCCTTCCAACAGATACCGTCATGCAGCACCCTCTGCGCCGTGGCCGTGGATGGACTTCGATATGGACTCCAGCGAAGTCGAGCCTCTTTTGCCTGATGGGCTCGTAGACAGTATAGAAGAATGGAAAAGATATCCTCAAAGTCTCTTCGGAAACTGGACACCCGATCAGGTATCAAGGAGTAAAATGCTGCTTAGCTGCAACAATTCCGAGCCGTGCGCCGTGCACAACGTGGACATACTGGACGGTGGAAAGTTCGACAAAACCGAGGAGGGTCGTACTACGCACGTTAATCCGGATCCTGCCATGATAAGTGCCTTCTGGGATCGTCTGCAGAAAACCGTCAGTATCTCCATACACTAGGTGTTGTCATACGTCCTGATGTGTCCACAGCAACCTGCAAACATCCGAGTACGAGCTCTTTTTGTTGAGAACATGACGTTGCACGTCCTGCAGATGTTAGGAACAAAGTATGTTACATCTGACAGTTGTGCTTCATCACAGCTTCTGACAACGCCCAGGTACAACATCGAACCCTTCTTCTTTTCGTCCTCTGCAAATTGGATTCCGTCGAGATACCAAGAAGACCCCAAGCATGGAGAGGGTGATCGTGAGTCAAGGTTTGACTCTGTGTCCATCTCACGCTCATTTCATCCAGACATCACTGTCGTTCTCCCATTCATACGGGCAATGAAGAACCAACGACCCATCGAAAGAGCAAGAGTAATAAGTGTGCGAAGCATACCATCAACCGAATCACTTCCCAAACTATCAGAGAAGAGCCCCTTGGGTTTCAAGGGTACGTGTTCCCTCAGATTCTTTCTGATGTCGAATAACTTGCAACAGACGAGAAGCAAATAATCGATACTCAAGCACCCCTTCTTCTTCCCAGTATGTATTCCGCTTCTTTCGCTCAAATATCTCAAATACTAATACCCAGGACCTGCGTAGGTAACAAGATCTTGCTACAAGATCTACTTGCTATCCATATGGTCCGCACTAAGACTACGAGCACCATCATTTCTTATCACCCTCATTCAGAGTTGCAAAGAACTTCCGCGAAGCGCCTTCAGTCGCTCGTTCAGAGAACTGGAGACAGCGTGTACTGGTCAAAAATATTTGCCAAATCGAGTGATCCAACTTTTCTTTTCCTAGCGATTCTTTGGTATGCACTGTACGCGTGGGATGAGGCATTCGAAGTGCTATATCAGTACATCAACACGCTGGTAGGCGGTTTTGATTCCTTGGGCCTTGCTACTCTCACATTTTTTCTTTCAGGAGTCTCAAGTTCTAACAACCAATGATATTGTCCTCACTCGGGAGCTGCATAAGTTGCAAGCGCACCTATTGTATTACAAGCAGCTGCTTCAAGATTTCCGCAAATCAGTTGTATTTGTGCAAAGCACACCTAACCCCGCCATGGAAGCCGAGCCATCGATACAGCGCACTGCCTCTAAAGACCTTATGGAGAAAGAAGCGGCCAACCTCCTTTCTGAGATTGACAGATTAGATGGACAAAGGTCAATGCTATCTGATCGATTGCAGAATGTCATGGACTTGGTTCGTGTCCGTTGACAGTTTTTCTCGTACTTCTCATATTCTTTCATCAGGCATTTGCAACAGTCAATATTGAGGACAGTAAAGCTATGCAGAAATTGGCGGAGGCGACCATGAGAGACTCTGCTGCTATGAAGCAGGTATGGTTTGTGTGTGTACTCATATGCGGCTCGCTCATTAGCATCCCCAGATCTCTTATCTCACAATGGTGTTCCTTCCCGCGAGTTTTTTGGCAGTAGGTTATTTGATTACGCTGTTGAAACACAAGACTCACCTTCCGAACAGAACGTGTTCAGCATGAACGTGAGAGAGATTACTCCGGGGACCAAGGAAAACTTAGGTCACTATGCCGTAGCCACTGTCGCTCTGACCATGTTGACTGCGTGGCTGGTGATAGCCCTCCAGACACACAGTTCCTTCTACCCAGAAGGAAGCGGGATCTGGCGGCGGTTAGCGTGGCCAATATTGTCCATCTACACAGTTATATACTTCGCACTCACGACCTGGTTCATCACGCGCCGCCCAACCCGTCGCCCAACCCGGGCCCGGTGACTGGCAATTTACTTTTCTCGAAGGGTGTCATAGTGATTGACGACTTGACACGCATCTAATCAACGATTTGGTTTTATGGGACTCACGGGTTTGCTTATGTAGCCTACCATGTAATTACTGCAACGTCATGACAGATCCTCTGAATTACTATTAAAAATTCAGTCTGTTCACTCCGCCAGTAGTAAGTTCGATAACGTGCACCAAGATGATTGTTGACTCACGGACAGCTGGCCTCGAGGTCAAGTTGATATCATGAGGGACGCTGACGGTTTTGTGCCGCGACGAAGGCCTAACTAGTCTAGCTAGCCTCCCATTCGTATGTGAGCGCGTCAAACGTTTGAACGGAAATTAGACCTGGCTGGGAGCAGAGAAAGTTTCAGATTTGGCCGGGGATACTAATACAAGGACAATAATTCAGCACAAATGCCACCATGTACGCGTGCTCTAATACAATTCTGTGGAGAGACTCGGGGAGGTAAGCTATTCTTGCGGGGACCTTTCCTTAGCCTAACATTCCTCTCAGCTCGCGACCGTGGACGAAGTGAGAACCGCCTTCGCATCTCCGTCCTCCCAGTTGCTGGACCCATCGATAGCCCGTCGGACAACGCCCTGATTTCTGCAGTGTGTACTGTATCGTTTGCTCCTTCCGTTTCCGTTCATTCTCTTCCTGCTGTCCCTTCCTCAGCTGAGCAAGAGCCCTTTCCCTAGCAGCTTTCACCTGAGCCTCGAGCTGACGAGCAGCCTCGAGCCGGCGTTGAAGCACTTCCTGCTCTGTTTTGTCCGCTGCTGCCTGTGCCTTGACCCGCTCGAAGGCCGCAGCCCGTTCCTTAGTTCGTTCCTCCGCCTGTCGTTCCTCCTCCCGAGCTCTCCTGTGCTTTCGTTGAAGCCTGCTTTCCTCTTCTACGGCCTTTCTATCCATCTCCTCTTCTGCAGCCTTGTCGGCTTGTAGCTGTTTCCAATCGGCATCGGTGACTCCTTGATCCCGTTGGATGGCTGAGGAGGAGGCTGTTCCCCGTAGTAAGAAACTTGGGAGCCGCGAAGGCGCAGATTGAGCAGTGGATGCGGTCCGGGATGCAAGCGGTGGTACCAGTGGAAGCGCGCTCGGGGGTTGTGATGGCGCAGACTGAGCAGAGAATGGAGCCTGGGGGGTAGGTGGTCGTCTAGACGATGTGGTCGGTTGCTCGGTAGGGGCTGGCTGTCTTCTGCGTTGCCTTGGTGGTCGTTTCTGTGGGGGTGGTCGGGCTGGAGGTGGTCTCGATTGGCCAGATGAAGATGATGACGACGGAGGAGCAGGCGGAGTTTTCCGTGCACTAGACGAGGACGATCGTGGGGGTGGGGGTGGCTTGGATGACTGACTGGATGACGAGGAGGCAGTAGGAGGTGGTGCAGGTGCAGGGCCACTGGAACTCGCCATGGGCGGTGGAGAGGTCGAGTACTGAGTGCTAGGAATACCAAGCCCCGCGAGCATGGACTTCATAATATCTTGTGCCTCCGTTACAGTGAGGAACGCTTGCCCGCCGTGATCACCAGCGTTGACGAGGGCTTGTTGGATCATGAGTTTACCTAGCGTCTTGATATCGCAGGCATTTCTCCAGGATGATAATATCGACATCCGATTGACGATAATTTTCATTTGTACGTATTGCACCGAGCTTGTGTCTGTCATCTCGGAGATGACGAGTTTGCTCTTGCGTAGGTCTTTGTCGAGGAGAGCCAGACACTGCTCTGGGGTCATGTTCTGGAAGTGGATCTCCTCTGCAAAATGGCTAGCAAGCCTAGGGTTGACCCCCAGGAACTTGTTCATGTCATTGTCGTACCCAGCAATGATGATAACCAATTTGTTCATGAACTTCTCTGTGGCCATCAAATCGACGATATTGTCCATCGCCTCTTGAGCGAAACGGCCTTGGCCCAAGCGGTGGGCCTCATCAATAAAGAGTACCTTTCCTATGGCTTTCTCGAAAACTGTCCTCATTTTGGGCCCTGTATGCCCCACGTGCTCGCCGCCGACCAAGTCAGATGCAGAACACTCGATCACGTCCGCGGAAGCCAAGAAACCCATATCGTAGTACACCTGGCCGAGCTTCTGTGCAGTAGTGGTCTTCCCAGTGCCTTGAATATCAACGGGGGCATGAGAATATTCACTTGTAACAGGTATGCCTCGGACTCACAAGGGGGTCCCTTGAAAACGAAATTACTCGGGATTTGCGTACGTATATCAAGTCCCTTGGCTTTCATCCTACGCGCAATCCTCTGGTACTGACGAAGTTTCTGAACAACGTCGTCACACCCAACAAGACCCTCGAGCATCTTTGTGATGTCCGCGGACGCATTCTGGCTTCGATTAAAGTCCGGATCGATGTCTTCGGGTTCGAAGACAATACCAGAGCGACGGTGAGGAGGCACCGACGACATCCGCTTCTGATATCTGTCCTTGGAAAGTTCCAACAAATCATCAACCTCGTGAGCGTTGCCAAAGTTCGGACGAGCTTTCATGCGGCTCAGAAGGTCGCGAGCGACTTGCTTGGCCTTGTCAGTAGCGTCAAGATCCTGCTTTTTGAGTTTGTAATCGAATATCTCCATTAGCTGGGATTCGGTGAAGTCTTCAAAGACGAAGGCGTTTTCGATTGCGAAACGTCGGCCTAGACCAGGGTTGACATGCTACCCAGTACTTGAGCAACCCCCCCGACAATGGCAATGAAATCATACCTGGAACATATCCTCCATATGCTCTTTGTAACCGAGGAGTAATACGCATCGATCTTCACCAGGTACACCCCGGATTTCAGCAACGATGGTATCGATGACGGTGGTTTGGAAAGGATCCTGGTGCCCCGAGTTCTTGTTATATAGCATGCACGCCTAAAGACCCAGATTAACGAGTGTCTCCCCTTGTCGGCGATAGAGCTCCTCACCTCGTCAATCACAAGTACCTTCCCTCGAGTGTTGTCCAGGATGGCCTTGGTATTCTTTTCTGAATGCCCCAGGGATGCGCCTACAAAATCCGACAGATCCTTGACGACCACTGATGGGTTGATACTTCAGCGTGGCTTCGTGTACTGACGATTGTCAACTCACCTTCTCCATTGCTCAGAAGGCCCAGATCCGCGAGGACTTGGCCATACAACCTAGCTACGGTCGTCTTGCCTGTGCCCGGTGAGCCAAGGAAGGCTCTGTTCAACGATATTTGCAGAGGCTCCTTGCCTTCCAGCTCACAATGATAGTTGGCCTCGACAAGCGCGAACAAGTTGCGCACCCAGTCCTTGATAGAGCTGATACCAGTGAGATTCTGCAGCTCTACCCAGGCCGCGTTGTTTGGAATGACTTGCGACGGGTCAGGCCCGATTAAATCTTCTTTGGTCATAAAGAAGTCATTCACAGAAGCCCCGATACTAAGCGCTCTCTGAACGCGCTCCGCTTGGCGTTCGCAGATCTTCGAAAACATGTTTCCCAGCGCACGAACGTTCCCGAATCCCGGTGTGCCCCGCCCTCTACCGAGTCGCTTGATGGCGATACGGCTGTACAAACCTCGAATGCCATCCTCCACCCTCATCCTGCCGTCATACCGCTTGTTGACTAGGTCCTCAAGCACCGTCATCAACTCCGCGTCTGTATAGTCGGCGAACTGCAATTGGTAGGGAACACGATTGGGTATGCCTGGGTTGTGCTCGAAAAACTCTTCCATCTGCCTATTGTACCCTGCGAGCACGAAGACGAGGCTCCCCACCCAGTTTTCCATCTCGGCCAGCAGGAAGTCGAGGACTGTTTTTCCCGTTTTATCGTTTTCGTTCACAAGCTGGTAAGCCTCGTCAATGAAGATGGCGCCCCCTCCCGCCTTGAGTGCGTCGTTGATAAGCTTCTGCGCCCCCCCAACTCCTTCGAAAGATAGCTTTGAACCCGTGGTCTCGATGAATGCGCCACCGGGAAGCACCTGAATAGATTCTAGAAATTCTGCATACAACCGTGCGATCGTAGTTTTACCTGGTTCAAAAGGACATGAGAAGGCTGCATAGGAGGAAACAATAAAGCTAACCTGTTCCTGGATTACCGAGTAGCACGAGGTTGAGACGTTCCTTATCCACTGCAACACCCTGGCGCCTCATCATTTCGATCTTTGCTTTGATCTTCAGAATCTGTCCTTTGACGTCTTCAAGGCCAGCAAGGTTCATAATCTTGTCGATTGCTTCGTTCTGTACGCCATCAACAAGCTTCTGATATTCCCACTTATCTCTAGCAAAAGACCATACGGTAGGGCGTGGTGCACATAGGCTCCCAGGGTTGGGAGTGGTGCTACTACCGCTGCTCCGGGATTGACTTCGGGTCGAGGACGCAGACTGAGTGGACTGAGTGGACTGCGTAGATGGGTTTGCGTTAGGCTTCGGCGCTGGCACCTGGGGTACTGCGCCAGATCCCTGCTTCGTGACACCCTCCGCTTTTTTCTTCGCATCCTCGATCTCTTTAATCTTCTGCCGCTTCTCATCTTGCCTATCCTTGGCAGCCTGGATATCAGCCAGTGCCTCTCTCTCGGACTGTAGCCTGGCGTCGAGCTCAGACATCTCTAGCTCGTGTTGTCGTTTCGCGGCATTGCGTTGCTCTTGAGCCTCAAGGTCTCGCTTGACCTGTTCCTGCAGACGCAGTGCCTCGTTTACGCAGGCTTGACACTTCAGGGGACGTCCTTCATGGCATTCCCATATCAACCTATGTATATTTGCAGGACACTGCTCGTGGAAGGGGTGATGGCAGATCATCGTAGTGTGGACATCAGGTTGACCAGGGCCTAAACGGGAGGGATGGCACCGCTTAGAACAGCAATGAATCTTGCAGTTGAGCAGCGCGCCGCTAACGTGGGGGCATGAGGCCACAACCCATAACGTGACAGTAGACAAGAGTAGTCTTACCATGACTCAGTACACCCGCCGTCAGGCGACACCTTATCAAAATCGGTGGGTACCTTGATCAGAGCGGTTTTCGTAGGATGTTGTCCACATTTGATCGGAAAACCATCGAACATGTGGCCACCATCTTCTAGCAGACCAAAAAGCTCCCTCCAGAGGTCCCCCCCAGTCTTGGAGCGCTGGAATGTATTCGAGTTCCCGATCAGAATGAGACCGTTACGTGCGCGAGAGAGAAGGACGTTGAGACGTTCGGGGGAATTCATGAACCCGATGGCGCCATCGGCATTGGATCGTGTCAAACTCGCAATGACGATATCGCTTTCTTCACCTTGATGGTTATCTGCACGCAGCAATTTGAGTACACCAACGACCAATTAACATGGTCGGACTTACCAATGGTAGCCAACCGAATACGGGTTTTACGGGGCCCTGGGCTCGAGGGCGTGGTCGACAACCGCCCAGCGTGGCACAGATCATGTGCATCTAGGTCGTTCAAGATGGGTTCTGTGTCGTCCTTGAGAGTGTCATGGAGTAACGTCAATTGGCCCAAGTAAGGAGTGAGAATAACCATGTTCTCGCTTCCATAACCTTGTTGTACAAAATAGCGTACGATCTTCATCACCATAGCCGCTTCGAACTGGTTTTGCTTCGAAAATACAGATCCACAGTCTCCGCGATCGGCAATACGCTTTTCGTCGTCCTCGGAATAGGTATGATCCATGAAGACAACGTTGCTCTGGATACCGCGGATATTGTCTCTGTTCTTTGTCCCAAGCGCATCCGTGAGTCCAGGGTAGGTCAACCCACGGATCAGAGCGGAAATCTCGGGACGCATACGATATTGGGCTTGAAGAGTCACATGCGGGAAGCCTTTGTGGACGAGGCGTTCGAAGAGCGACTTATTCAAGTCATAGCCACTGCCCTGCTCAACTGTCAACTCATATTTGTTGACTTTAGGCCGAAGTTGCCTAGAACGACGAGTCAACAAGAGCAAATGGAAACAAGCGTCACGGCATACTTGTGATCACCGATAAGAATCATCTGGGTTGTGCTAGTGCCAAGCGCAGCGAGGACATGGCTCTCGAGGATCTTACCTGCTTCTTGGACGAGCAGCACACCAGGGCACGCAGCCCTTATGTCATCCGTAAACTTCGCAGCCCCTGTCGTAGTGCACCCGATGATCCGCTTCTGTTTGAGCAGAGCTGCGCCGAACGTGCGCGAAAGTTCGTCCTGGCACTCGTTGTAATCCCTTCCTACTGTCCAGATATCCTCAACCATGGCCCTGCTGATGGCCAATCGCCAATCTGCCAGCTTCTGCTGACGGGAATCAGAGGTCATACCCCAGATTGCATGTGCAGTCTGGACGTGGGGTTCGTCTTCAAATATCCCTGCACTCCACCCGCGAGACCACTGGGAAATGAGATGCGTCGAGTCGATTTCTGCTCGACTCCGTCCCATGCGAGACGTCCTACCCGTGGACTCGGACACTTGGAATGCATCAAAGTAGTCGGAGTCCTCGAACTCGATGTGGGAGAGGATGTCTTTGAGAGATATTTTGGAAGCGAGAAAAGTTCTAAACGAAGTTTCGAGTCTCTCATGCAAGAACTCGGCTCTGAACTTTAAGTTGTCGACGACAGCCCACTCTGCCTTGGAGTGAGAGTATCTCTCCTCTGTTTGGCCCTGCAGACTAAAATGGGCAACTGAAGGGTTGGGACACCCTCCGAGGCGTACGATGTTGGACTCTGGGATCTCGATCTTGAGAAGATCTTCAAGGAACTGGTCAAGTGCATGGTCAGTGTGGCAGACAACAAGGATGGTCTGCTCGGTGAAGTTATGCAATGCCTTTGCAAGAAGTGCCCCGATAAAAGACTTTCCTGTCCCTGTACACGTGCTTAGTGACTGCGAGGTCGTTATATCACTGAACGAACGTACCAGGAGGACCTTGGATCAATGAGACTCTCTGATTAAGCCCTGCGAGCAACGACAGCGCCTGCCAGTTGTCGAGTTTGATCGAGTTCGGTGTCTTAAGCAACGGTTGGATATCCATCGACGGATTTCTGGCTAGGGAGACAGTGATCTGAGTAGTAGCACTGGGCGGGCTGCTGAGAGGGGTCCCTTTCTCCCAAAATAATAGCTCATCTACCAAGGGAATGGACTGAAGTTTCTGGAGTACATTGAGCACCGGGAAGGAGTAGATGGTGGTGTTGATATGGATCAGCTTGATTTCCTTTGTGGAGTTCAGTTGTAGGAGTGTCTTGGTGAAACTAACCTCCCCGTGGACTTGGATGACCACAGAAGGCGGCTTCTTCGCCATCAACCCCTCCACCCGTTGGATCGTCCCAAAGCCGAGGATTTGGCCGTCAACGAGGAGGCATACGAGCGACTGGTTACTCAAAAATTTCGATCCACAGTGGTCTTTGGTGAGGAAGATCATTCGGTCTTTGTCCTTGACGCCATTAAAGATTTTGAGGTCTGCATCGCACTGAAGCACCAGTCCGTATGGCGTATTCCGGCCATCTGCACTGGTATATACGTCTACCAGGCGCAGCCCCTCGATCATTACTCCGCGTTTCCGCTCTTTATTCTCGCCTTTGTTGGGGAGAATGAGCTGTAACTCCTCCTTCAGTTCGTGCAGCATGTCCTCCCGCAATAGGCGGAATGTGTTGTCAAGATAGTCCTCGATGCGTGTCTCCTTCGCATCGGGGTCGTCAAGTATGGACGCATGTCTTAAAAATGGGGCCTTCGTACACCGAGCTTCATCCGCCGTGGGGATAATGGAGATGTCGCGAAAGTTAATGTGATCATTGTCGTGCCGACCTCCAGGTCCTTTCGGTCCGGATATAACGGCAAGGGCGGTGGTAGAGAGGATTTCTTTGATAAGCAAGGCAGCCGCTCTGAGAGCTGGCTGGTCGGAAGCAAGGAGGTTGTCGAGGATGGAAGGCTTCATAGCGAGGTGGCGATAGCGGCTAGTGTCCTTGCCTTCCATCTGCAAAAGATGAACAAGGAGCTGCGTAAAGACGCGTTGCGCTCGCTCGTCTAGATTGCCCTTCTCGAACTCTTCGCAGAACTTGTTCCAAAAGAGGGGAGGGTCAAGGATTTTGAGAAGAACGGTGTCGAGCACGTCTCCTGTGCCGGTGGCACGAAGGAGATATTCGATGACAGTAGAACCGAGATCGTTTATAAATTTCGCATTCAAGTCAGAGCGCATGGCGTGCTGCACTGAAGGGAGCCCATGAACACTTTCAACAATATTGTTGACGCATGCTACTGGGTCTGTCTGCACACAAAGCCCCTCGAGGAAGTGGCGTTGGTTACGTCCGAGGTCGACTGTTCCATGAAGGATATCATGAAAGCGTTTGTCAAGCTGCTTAGCCCGATCCATTGGGAACAGGAAGCACGATGGAGGGTGAGTGCGCAAGAAACCTAACACTGGTGGGGATCAGAGCCAGAAGCTGGCCAGCAGCTTGAACTTGAGAAGCGACTCTCGTGTCAGCCAGGAACCTTCGTGGTACGGGTTTGGACAAAAAACGGTAGCCGATGGAATCAGTCGAGTCTCGTAGTTGATTAGTGGGAAACTTCGCAAGGTGCCGTTGTTCTTCCAAGGTTTGGATCACTGACCAACTGGTTGGACCCACACCCTGAGCCTGACAGCCACAGCCTATCGCCGTCGTACCTGCTATTCAAGCGCTCTATCATCATTCGTCGAGCAAGGAACAATGGTGTAGCGCAAATGCCACTGCTTTTACCAATGACACTCAGAAAACTGTCGCGCTTCGTTGTTCTTGAACATAGCTGTACCGCGGCGATACTACATGTGGTCGGACGTAATACGAGAGGAGGGGGGCTTGGTATGGGCATCACCACGCCCTCGATGATAGAGGAACACCGCGTAGGTGCCGAACTTCACAAGCTTCAGAGCCCACCCACCACTAGAAATTTTGAGGACCGCACCGCCGCGAAACTTGAAAGTCAGCGCAGTCTGTTCACTCTGGAGTCTGCAAGTACCAATAGCGGGCAACAAGATCGTCGCAGCCAGCTAGCCGTGAAGCTTGAAGCTTGACACATGAGCTTGAGGCCTGAATATCGAATATCAAGTATGTATGTAGCCTGATGGCTGATGCTCCCCGATCCTTTCCTTCCGTGCGTTTTCTACATAACCTTCGAGTTCGCGAGTTCGTGTTACATTCACGAATGTTGTACTCAAAGTTTTTTTGCCTTTCCACTTGCGTGTTGCCGAGGGCACTGAGGTCAAAGTTGGATCATGGCAATGCATCCAGCTTTGTATGAAACATGTACAACGTCAACCGTGACCGTAATCGGGTGTCTGCAGGTCGTTCGTCCACGACTCCTTGCCAACAATGCTGAACTGGTTATACAGCCTCTTTACCATCGCTTTTTCGGTTTTTCTCTACGTAGTCCTGAATGACAGGAAACTTAGCCGACTTCCTCCAGCAGCAGAAGCCCTCTCGCCAGTTCGGTTCACTCCTCAAGGTGCGCTCGCAGCTGCTGTCGCTCTATCGGAAGCACCAATCGCTATCGATAACTTCCTCCCTCCTAAAACCGGTCGGCGGTATATCGTCGTCGGCGGTGTATGTCAAGTGTCTCCATAGCTTCTTCAACTTATACTTGTTCCTCCAGACGGGCTTTGTAGGTGGCTGGATCGTTCTTCAGCTTTTGCGGCGCGGCGAAGACCCAAAGAGAATTAGAATCTTAGACATACGCACTCCTACGCGTCCGGACTTGCGAACTGGAGCTGCGCAACAAGTCGCATTCTTCCAGGTTGACATTTCAGACGAACAAGCTGTCTCTAAGGCTTTCAAGGCTCCTTGGCCAGACCCTGCAGCCACGGAAAGAGAACCAGAGACAACGGTATTCCACACTGCTGCTAACATACGCTTCTATGAACGCCTTCTTGCGCTGCTGCCTCGCTCAACCCAAGTAAATTATCACGGCACACTCAACGTAGTCAACTCTTCCAAGGAGATTGGCGCAAGCACCCTCATCTATACCTCTTCGGGCTCCATAGCGGTTCGTTGCTCCCGCTTCTGGCTCTGGCCATGGGAGAAGGAGCCACAATTCTTTGTCCAAGTGCTCAATGATGACGATGACCTCACTCCTAAACACCACGACCATTTTTTCTCCAACTACGCTGCGTCCAAAGCTCTTGGAGAGAAGGCGGTTCGCGCGGCGGATAAGTCACCTTCTGGCCAATCTCGTACACTGAGGACTGGTTGTATCCGCCCCGGAAATGGTACCTTTGGTCCAGGAGGAGACATACTCTGTGGCGCGTACCTCGTTCGGAGGGACAACCCACATTGGGTTAAACACATTCTCCAGTCCTTTATCTACGTCGAGAATTGTGCTCTAGCACACTTATGCTATGAGCAACGACTCATGGAAGTTGAGAGAGGGTCATCAAACCCAGATATCGGCGGCCAAGCCTTCATAGTCACGGATGCAGGACCCCCACCGACCTACGGCGATGTCCACATCGCCCTCACCACACTAGACAACGAGACTGTATTCCCGGTCTTCTCCACGACTTTCATGCTCGGGATCTCCCACATCATTGAAATCATCTATTCTACCAAAGCACTCCTTCTGGCCTCGAAGTCATCCTTTGGACACCTTGTTGCTAATGTGATACCCACCATTGCTGGAGATACCGTCAATCTACAACCTTCCCTCTTCGCACTCACTTCTGTGCACCTGATCTTTGACGACTCTAGAGCTCGTCTTCCTCCCCACCAAGGAGGTCTTGGATACAATGGACCATATACGACTCTCCAGGGACTGTGCAAAACTGCGGAAGAACACTTGAAAGCTGATAGGAACGGGGAAGAGAGATCAAAGGCAGGTGGGATAAGCTTTGGGATGTTTTCGAAGCGCGTAAACAAGGTTCAGAAGGTCAGCGAGCAGTTGCGTGTAGAGGCCGTAAACTCCTTGAACTAATGGAATGTGTAATGTGAATTCGAATACACGTTTCATGTGAGCTTGTGACGTAGATGGCTGTCATTCGTTCGCGTTGATATGATGGCATGTGCATATTCGTTTGCGCTGTGAGGCCACCGATATCAGGAGGGTTATAATGGTGTCCAAAAGTCCCTGGTGTGAATTGCGTGTGGTTCTTGTTCCGTACTCACGAAGCCAATCGTGCCAGTGTTTTGGGGTGATAAGAACCAACAGCCCCGCGTCTGATTTTTTGCTATGGCGCCCTGCGCACAGTTGACCTGATGCCGGTATAACAGCGCTGGGGGCTGTCGTTCTTAAGATATTGCGATTCTACGAACGACGCTCAGGAGGGACGATGAGGTGGCAATTTCATGAAATTCCTCGCACGGCCAAGTCAACTGAAATCACCCAAATGCCGCCGTATATGACTGCCAGCGCCTAGGGTAGTACCACCTGTTCCTGGCTTTGAACGTCGACGGTCACCGTCGTACAAGCCCACACTGTCATAGGTCCTTCCATTGGCATGTCCACCCGCATCCAGCTCGTCTTGGTCAGTCTCAGATCACATGTCGCTCGTTTCATGGACACTGATCTATGCATGGTTCTACACTTCACCATAGGGCGCGGCCCAAATCGGACTCCCAGGCCCCAACTCCATCGGCGCACGCGTCAACAAAGTCGAAGATGCACAGAAACTCGTGGATCTGTTCGTAAGCCATGGACACAGCAAGATCGACACCTCTCGTGTATATGGCGGTGGTACTTCCGAAGAGGTAAGAGCGTTCTGAGGGGGCCTGCACAGGGAGACCCGCCAATGTCGCTTAACTCAAGTCGTACCCCTATTCCGCAGTTCATCAGTCAGCTCGACTTGCACGGGTGTACCGTAGATACAAAGTTCGTCTTGTGCACCAAGTTTCCGAGCTTGATGTATGGCTAAGGCATGTTCTAGGGTCTACCCTATACGTGCAGGTGGGCTCAGGCCGGCAAAGGTCAAACAGTCCTTGGCGGCATCTATCAAGGCCCTCGGAAACGTCAAAATCCAGACCTTTTATCTTCATGCTCCAGATAGAAGCACTCCTATCGAGGACACGTTGCGCGCTGTGAACGAACTTTACAAAGAGGGCTACTTGTGAGTGGTGTCATGTGCATAGTAGATTGTTTGTGGAGCATTCTCTCCGAACACTCTCTAGTGAAGAGTTTGGGCTGAGCAATTTTGACTCGTGGGAGGTGCGTGTGTCCCAGTATCTGTGCCGATTTCAGTCAGCTGAAGTCTCAGGTCTCATTCAGGTGGCAGAAGTGGTGTGCATCGCAAGGCAGCATGGTTGGGTCAAGCCAACAGTTTACCAAGGACTTTACAACGTCACTGGACGCAACGCCGAAACAGAGTACGTACCTCCCCAACATGATAAACGGCAATTTATAATGATTCATCCAACCGCAGACTTTTGCCCTGTTTGAGGCATTTCGGCATCAGGTTCTACGCCTACAGTCCGCTCGCGTACGTGAAAAACGCGTCCCATGTATACATCATGTTAGCTCACCTGGAGGTCCAGGAACGGTGTGCTTGCTGGCCGGGTCCTGACTGAGGCAGACACACGAGAGGCTGGTGGACGATGGGACCCTAAAGTCTCTGCCCTCGCCGGCCAGCTTCATAAGAGCTACACCCCCGTGTTACCCGTTTTCAGGGATCTGAAATCGCTGCTAGTCAGTTACCGTTCCACTATGATCTGGTTAGTGGCACAGTGATTGGTGTTGATGGGCCTATGTGCTGCCACAGGACAAGAACAATATTACCATTTCAGGAGCTGCGTTGAGGTGGTTGCAACACCACAGCGCACTGCGTCCTGATCTCGGAGATCTGGTGATCATTGGCGCGAGCAATCCTGTCCAATTAGAGTCTAACCTCGAAGAGAGGTATGTGTGGTGTTTCCATTTCGTCTAGCCAGTGTGTGGGATTGAATACGTCGAACAGCGCCAAAGGCCCTCTCCCTTCGGACATCATTAAAGTGCTGGACGATGCCTGGTTGGATGTGAAAGCATCCAGTGCCCGTCTTTGAGTCTCACTTCGAATTTGCGGGCCACAGCAGCTGTAGATACGCTGTAGCGAGATAGGTATAAATCAAGTGTGCTATTGTGATAAGTGAGCAGCTGCTTCGCGGTGATAGATAGCACAGAGATAGTCGATAACCCTTGATTGCACCAGGGATTTCGACATTTATGTAATCGCCAGTGAGTTTGTACTTTGGGGTTACAGTGGGAATGCGGGGTGTCGATCACAATGAAATTTAGGCTATGCAAAACACAGGCTGATAACACAGGTCAGTAAAAAGCATGCATGACGCATAGCCTAAAAGAAGTCGCTGTCATGAGTACATCAAAACCGTTACATACATGGCGTGTAGGAATAAAAGAAAACTGATCTTCCAGAAAGTGCTAGTGCTACAACTTTCGTAACGAACAAAAATACAAACGCCGTTGAAGGTCCCCACCGAGAAAACCGCATAAATCTAGACCGAATCCGCAGCAGACGCAGTGAGCAAAGCACCGCCCCTCTTCGTCACGTCAATGTCATTACTTTGCTGAATGCCTGAGATGTTTGTTTGTGATTGGAGCTTTCGGCTGATCCAGCTAAGTCCCATCGCTCCTGCCCGTCCCAGAAACCATTGCACCACTCGCACTCCCGGAATTAGTCGTAACACGTCACGGACGTCCCATATATCAACGTGGTAGGTGATTTGGCCTTGTTCGTTAAAACTCAGTCTAGTCATGACGGGAAGTTGGAAATGAAGAGGCGATGGCAAGGAAATGCGTGTCCCAGGTATGGTGAGAGATGGAGAGGCTGGAAGTGCCAGTGACGACTGTGGAGAATCAGGTTCACTGGGAGAGGGCGGCTGTTGATGTAACAGGAATATCTTGGGTATTCTGTATGTGGTATGAAGGTCAGGAAAGAAGAGAATGTTGACAGTGTGCTCGACAAGGCTCTTCTTGTGACCATCTGTGTGGAAAAATGTGAACACGAGGGGGTTGTCAGAGGTAGCGGACACGTACCAAAGCTCTCCGTTTCAATTATGTCGTCTACTTCCGTCCAAACCCTGAGAGCCCTGAACCAAGGTCCACCATCGGGGTTATCTGGAGGACGCCGTCTCAGAATGGCACGTAGAATCGAGGGTGGCTTCGGTACGTCAACGGCACGACAAAGACGCACGAGAGCATGGATATCGGAGATTACGGAGCGGGATGTAGCAATCACCAATGGGTTTTCATATCTAATGAGCCATACGTCATTTCTCAACTCGGGATTGACGCCGGCTCGAACACTTACACTGAGATATTGTCAGGTAACATCTGTTATCGAATATGAGACTACTTACTTGCACGCGAGTCGTAAAAAATCTCTGAAGTGTCAAGGAAACTGGGAGAGGCAAAATTGTCGTCGACATATCCGCGTACACGGAGTGTGACGTTATTTCTGGGGATCACAGAAATGTCCGCTACGGGCAGTTTGTCGACTTGAAGCTGAGCGTGCTCTGAGTTGGATCCGGCAGTGTTCTGTGTCGAACAGGACAAGGAGGTAGTAGAGGAAGGTGACAGAGTCGGAATGATAAACGCAGGGGTGCAGGAATCTAAATCACGCATTGGAAAGTCTGTCAGGTCGCTAACCGCGAGTGCAATATTGAGCTGGTTGCAACTTGAAAGTGATATCATTGGCGTATTATGATTAGTAATACTCCCGATCGGGAGTGTCTCCTATTTGACGCCAAAACCATATAATACATTTTGTAACCAAATATAATTGTTGTCTGTCGTTGCCTCAGGCGTCACTCTGCATTACACCTCAAAGTGTAGTTTTTTTTGCCAGTGTTCCCTCATTTCGCCTCGATCTCTCGAGTAATCAACAACTATTGATTGGTTCACATCCACCCGGATATTAAGCTCCATTTCGTCTGTGCTTTTGGCGGCAGGTGAATCGGGCCCGATGTCCATGACAACTGGACCTTTCTGCAGGAGACGCCCAGGTCGAAGTTGGCATGCTACGACAACGTTGCCGAAGTGCTCCCCTTCCGATTCAGAATCCAGTTCTGTGAAATGGACGTCAGGGTTCGCGTGCTAGGTCGGCGATGTGACGTGGATCGAGCATTCCCACATTTCCCAGTGGAGAGAGAAGACACTTTACAATGAACATAGAAGAGGTCGAAAAGCTCACCTCGTAGGTGGATCAAGATCCGTTGACTCATTATCCAGGTGACAGCGTAGCCAAACGAGGCCCTAGTAGATATGATCGTCAGGGTTCAGTGGCATGACTGGTGAGAGTACCACTTACCCTGACGGCTGATTCAAGTAGAACTTGTAAAATTTCATTTCCGAAGAAATGAAAGCAAGGCTTACCTGGACAATTTCATCACTTTTGCGGTAAAATATTACGTTGAATATATTAACAGCTTGAGATGTTGTTTTTTTGAGCTTACGCTGGAGAATACACAAGGTAAACTCTTACCAGTCAGAGCCGCGAAATATCCAAGTCCATCATAAAGCATCCTGGAGTTTCCAGCTGTGTCAGTCCTATGCTTGGTGCAGCACCGAAAAGGGTCCTTACGTTTTGATCAGTCGCGAAAACCTACCAGGTGATTGAGACTCTGTAAAAAGACGAACTAGGTGTTCTCACCTCCCATTCGTGTTATACCGTACGAGGTGGATCGTGGAGACAACCAATGTTCCAAGATCATACACCATGACTACTAGATAGTAGGTCCACGCGCTCGAGCCCGAATTGCCTGGAGTGCACCTCCGGATCATTTAGCAAGGAACAGGTGGCTAAGACTTAAATGGCAGACTCACTCCCCCTGTGGCCAACGTAGCAGTAAGGTCAATTGTGCATTAGCTGGGAATCGAATAACTTGCTTCAAACAGAACAGCTGGTTATCACCACCTCATCAGCGATTTTAATTCGTCCCCGAGAAAAAGGGCACGACTCACGGATACGATTGTACATATTAACGAACCACTCGAGCTGTTCGAAGATGCCGTTCAGCGGGAGCGCTGATGACTTGAAGGAAAAATCTCACTCCCGTTACAACGACGAAGGATATGACAAGAACGACGCTTAACCGTCTGCTCCTGTGCAGGATGTTGAAAGTCCTTCGTAGAAATTATTCTCTTAGTCGAATGGCAGACAGAGATTACTACCGCACCTAACACCCAAAATAGTATGTGAAATCATTGTCTGAAGGACTGAAGAATTTGTGAGGAAGAACACTGGGGTACAATGGAGTTGGACAGGCCTTTGAAAATCGGCGCTGCAATATGGTAGCGCTGACACGATTCCTCTGTGAACGAGGAGGAAAACATCCCATAGTTGCTAAGAACCATGACGATGATACTGACATAGCTGGCGTGCCCAGTGAGATGGTGGCGAATACTCCGATTTTGAAGCGTACCGAATTAGAACGAATAGGATACACACGTGGCTGTGAACACCGAGAACAAACTGTTAGTCGGGGACATTATCAGCATGTTCAGTCGCATCACCTTAGACGTAAGCCACGATCATGATATTGGCTTCGATAGAGACGCCATTCTGCAGGTAGGGTGATTATATAGCTCGGGGCAGGTGAGGGACTGGTGGAACGCATGGGCGGAGGTGGCTCACTCGTATGAGGCAATAGAGAGAGACGCTACTCGCAGATACCTCTCTGTTGAAATGGTGACCATGACGGTGAGGATGGACTGGTTAACGAGGGGCAAAAGCTGAGCGGTAATGGGGAATTAAATATGTCAAGTTGTCGCGCGCTGAATAGACTCACTGCTTCGTCGTCCCGAATTGGGGGGAGGGGGGCCGGGGATACTAGGTTACACCTCCCTTTTTGTTTCATCAGTACCTGGCGTTAACCTGACATCTAAGGCAAAGTGATTTCATCTTCGTGTGGGTACGTTAGTTGCCAGTGGTGAACGATCATTGAAAAGAAAAGAATCGCGTAAGGATCGAGTCGGTGCTAGCATGTCGTGATGCGGCAGTTTGACAGTGCTGGTGGATATGAATATTATTTATTTCCCGTCTGCGTTTTCCATGAATGTGCGGTGGTGACACGAGGCTGACACGGACAATTGAAGGACGCAACTTCACCAGTAGTGACAACTAGTGACGCTAGCACTACTAGCAGTGCATCAGGCCAGGGTCGAGATGTCTACTTTTTGCTACTTTTCGTTGCTTTCGTCGACCCTGTGGATGTGACTCGAAGGCGCTCACTCAATGGCAGGATCTTGATCATCATTTTGATTGCCCACCATACTCCCACCAGCCACCAATATTCCACCTAGTCTCGACTGTCATATCACAAAAGGTTTGCATCATCGTAGCTCACCGTCTATCATCGAGCCCATCAGCGGCGCCATGTATGAACAAAGATACGCACTCTGGAGTTGCCTGAGCGCCAGTGTCAACTTGAAGCATGTCAAGTATGATACGGCCAGAGTAATGGCCAAGAGCTCCGAGCTGCTTGGCTATCGTTCCACAAGCCGTCTCGATGATAGTCGATGGTGACCGTAGTAAGCTTTGAAAGCAAGTCTACACGACGATGGAAATCAAGTTTAGCCGAACGTGACATTTCCTGTGAAATTTCAAGGATTCATCACAACAATATCACAGCCTGCGCTTCATCTGCAGTTCACCAAACCTGCAGAAAACCTGTTTCCAGGTTTTATTTTGGTATAGCTCAGGGACCTACCTTTTTCGTCAGTGTGTCTACCAATCACAACTCTGCATTCCACGGCGAAAGAGTCGTCAAGCGTCAACGTAAAAGGACGCTGTCTCCGATGTTGGGTCCCGTCGCCTCCGATGATATCGAAGAGAAGAGAACGAAAACTTTGAAGGTCCATATCAGACCCTGCTAGAGTCTAGACCCCACTTCATCCCGGAAAACTGCTGCCCAAGGGTGAAATTACTACGCTAAGGTAGGCCTCATGCGGATCCATCCAACATCACGTGAGTGTGACTTGCTGTGACAGAAGCGCCACTTGAGACCTGCCGGTGATGCCGCTCAGATTGAAATACCGCGACGGACAAATGTAGGTGGACTCGAAATAGTACGAAGGTAGAGTATATGGTACTGGGATGAAGTAGTATGAAATATAACAATTATATGCCAGTAATAAAAATACTAGGAAATGATATCAGTAATGAGGTGCGAAGTTAGAGTCCATCTGGACAGCGAATGTTGGTGGAATTTTTGAAAATC